>JAHZNA010002008.1:0-13579 GCA_027743935.1 Sinodicranocentrus sp. ZH6
TAGGTCTAAAAAATCCCATGTATATTTATTAGCATTAGCTTTACTTTACGTTTTGTATCCTTAAAAGTTAATGAACATGTTCGACAGACATCATAAATGCATAATTTTACAACAAAAATAATTGACCATAATTATATAAACAATTTCAGTTCATTCTAGAAGCCAGAAGCTGGATTTACTTTTAAAACATTTCATGGGAAACTGATTAATTCCTTAAGCTTGTCTGAATATGTTTCAGATATATATTGAGTCTTTCTTTCTATCAAATCGCTGATGACATTCCCTACTGTCGTAATTTGAAGCAGCTTATATTCTTCTTTAGCTCGCTTTGTGATATTTTCTAAATCTTCTTCCGCTTTTCGTTTTTTTTTATCTCCAACCGGTTCAGTTTCTGCTTTAATAAATGAGAGCTCTTTTGGTATCCATCGACTTGCTCTAGAATTTTTACATGTCGCTTCCAAAGAGCATTTAGAGCTTTAGCCTGTTGAACTATTTTCAGATTTAATTCTTTAATAATGGTATCTTTATTCGACATTTCTTCAGCACAACCACATTGCTGATATGCAATTGCTCTATCATCAGCTGAAGTAATTAAGGGTTCTGTTGTAGCTTCTATTTCCACTACATTGGGCTACAAAATTCAATTATTGTAGGTTGTATAAATATTATTTAGAAATTATAATGGACAACTAATACCTTAGAAAATTCGAAAATTATTTTGTCCGATAGAATTTGTGGAACTGCATCTGGATTTAGACGGACACCAGATAGAATACCATGCTGAAAAAAGTGGGGCTGAAAATGGTCTGAGCATATCCACATTTCATTTGTTGCTTTCTAATGATGATAGTTTGCATTGGCTACGTTTAGGAATTGCATCCATACTTCTTTCTGCGCATGTCTACTAAAGCTAATGTTGGTAGACATTTCTAATATAACAATCATCTTTGCAAATTCATTGAATAGTTAACGAACTACGAAAATTACCTAAACAGATTCACTGATGATGATGGTGTTTTAAACAATCCACGACAGCACAAGTTCTCCCCATAATTCGTAGTAAAAAGGCCTTTTCCGTCACCCGTGTTCTATTTAGGAATATCTGACTTACAAATCTACATGCTCAAGTTTGCTGCTAGCAGACACTAGACAGTATATAACCACGAGTATTTGAAATTGTTATCTGCAACTTGCAGAATCAGACTTCATGGTAAAAATCCATTTTAAAATTAATTACTGTTGACAAGGAAATTCAGGTCTACAATCATCAAATGCATTATTTTAAATTCGCGTATCAGAAAATATACACTTCAGACGGTCTTGGTAGTTTTTAGGTCTATTATAACATATTGATTTATTCAACGTCTAGCTTTCGGCTAATTAAATTAAATTCCTCTGTGGAATCAGATAATGTTTAGGAAGTAAAATTAATGACGTTAAATGAGATGGGGCTTAGTGAGATAAGATAGGATTTGACAGTTGATTTGAGTTTAAAATATCGGCAAAAGACGGACTACTAACACCTTTCACAATAAAATTGACGACAGCACATATTCAGTCCATCAGTCCTTACTTTTCTATATAAATAAAAATAACAACGAAATTGAATGTTTGGTTAAAGTTACGCTACCTTACAAGAGTTGTAGAGGGTTTATTTTCTGTGCGATCCTACATGCTGCTTTCAACTGCACATCTTACTTAAAACTTGCTACACCATAATATAGACATAGACAACGCTTTTGTATTTGTTATTGTGCGTGAAGTAGAGACCAGAGACAGCAACAGCATACAAATCACATTAGCTTGTGCTTTAAAATGTTATAAACACGCTATCGTATGTTATACCTCTACTATCAATTGTATCGTGTGATCTTACAATTAGTCGAGATAATTGCGAAATAAAACACATTGTGTCAGTCTTCCTGTGCTGATATATGATTATGTGTCTCTGGTTCTGATACAATATCTTTTAAATTGACGAGAATATTTTTAATTTCATGGGAAAAACAAAAATAAATTACATTTGCATTGTCAAGTGTCAAATCATGTGTCATATCATGTCATGTCATATATGCCTGTCTGTTGAGGGTATGAAAGAGATAAAGCCGAACTGTTCGGAGTTGTCTTTGTGAATGGTATATGTACAACAGTGGCGGAAGTGATGACGTCCTTGTTGTATAAGTGAAGTCTGATGCAACTCACAATTAGTTCCTAGTATTACATATTCTTAGTTGCTTCGATCGCGCGCGACCACGACCACGGATTACTTTCATAGCAATAGAGCATCATAGTAATGCAACTTTTGAAGGAAGCGTCCTTCCCCTATTCTGAGACTGGAAAACAAACATATACTTTACTTTCATCTTAATCCATGGCATGAATTTTAAGTAGGCGTTTTTGGTGCTTGGTTTTTGTAGCATAAAAATGTCGTATCCATTCCATTTAAAGAAAGGAACAAATTGACGCATCGCTATCACTGTCATCGTGTCATCTGAATGTATAAATACACTTTGTGAGTCATTCATCATCATTCTTTCTTCGTCACCTATTGCTTCCAAACCCTGCCAGATATGTAGATACTACATAGTAGTTATAATTTTATTTGAACAAAGCTGCTATGCTATAGCCATGAAAGCTTAGTTATGATATGAGCTAATGAGATCATGATAAAACAATTCCGTTTTCGCTTTGAGTTGAGTGATTGTCACAGTCATCCCATGTGCAATTTGTGCACACTTTTTTCAGCTATACTAACCTTACATACGGTTCCGTATGGTTTCACTTTTCACTTTGGGTGGGATTGTGGGATGCAAGCTTTTCTAGATTTTGTAGTACTTAGCTTCGTACCTGCAAAGTGTAGAATCTTTTAAAAAATCGTCTTCACTTTCGTCCTCGTTCATGTTCGAATCGAAAACATCGAACTCCAATTCGCATTTCTTTGATGTACGAATATGGAGCATAAATTAGCTCAAGAAAAAACCATTTAGTCTTTGAACAATCCACATGTGTGATAGGCCTGTGTTTTTCATAAATGATAAATATTAACTATAACATCTTCATTTCATGCAGCAGTTCAAGTAAATTCTGGACAGACTATTTATATCTCATCAATTAAGGCTACTAAAGTCTTAAGACGGACAACACACCCAAAAATACAAGTTGTACATTTATTATTTATTTAGAGTTTATAGCTGATATGAAATTGAAATTATTTTGAATTCAACAGTGTTCAAAATTCCACATCAAACCATCCAATGAAAAGCCTAAAACGAAAACTCCTTTAAAGTCAACGTCAACCTATTACCTGCATAGTTACTTTTAAGCCCTTTACTGATCTTACAGTCGATTTGAAAAGCGTGCAGATTATTTCAAATCATACGTTAGAAGTCAGTCGAAACATATAAGAATGCCGTGTCTCATGCACTTTTTGTCTTATCGGATATCTGTGGGTACAAGCACAAGTTAAAAGACTTTTGCTGTACATACATAAGTACAAGATGTTGCACATTGTGTACTTAAGTACGTGAGATTCTGTGCTACGGCCTATGCGGTGATGTGCAGGTTGTTCACAGGATATTTGTGATCAGGCTGGCATAATATTATTCATCGAGCTTGAACTAGTACATGTCTGATCTGATGAGAAATGAGTTGCCTTAAGACTTAGAATGCAAAAGAGTATATAATAAAAAAGTACTACATCATCTACGAAAGGGTTAAAGTCAAAAAGTGTAGCAGTAGCGCAACCTAAAGCCTCCTTCATCAAAACACCAACTACAGAAAGCAAAATTCAAGATCTACGTAACTAAAACTATAGTAGTTTGTACAATAACAACCACCTACCAGAACATACGTAAGTACTTGTGCTTGCTTTTCGTATGACGATGTATTCTGTGTGTGACTTGACTTCATTATTATCTTACCTTACCACAAAACCTGATACACTACTTTTGTATATATGCATGTATTCACATTTCACTTCCATTCCATACATTTCTCATACAGCAAAAACTACTGTTGCTGTACAGTGCACACCATATGATTAACCCGACGTTTCTAAAATAATTTTTAAAAAAATCCAATCTCATTAACAAAGATTTTTTCAAAGAAAAATTTGTGATCTGATCTGTGAGAAAAATTGTAAGTGAGAAGTTACTAAATTTTAAGTACTGTAGACATACGACTAGACTGGATCTGTGAATCCGTAAAATCATGCGCTTGATGTTGTTGAGTCATCAGTCTTGTGACATTACGTTGAAAGTTAAAATCATAGAATGTCAATTCCATTATATTTGGTGGATTATGAATATTTCAGGAAATTAATTCTCTGAGCAGTTGGGGGCATACTCATACAATGCTGTACAAAAGTGTTTTCATGACGCATATTTGCTCATTCTTCTCATTTGATGCAAACTAATTCTATGAAGATTAGATTACAAGATTGGTAAATCCCAATAGAACTGACGGCCGGTTTCAAATTAATTGGTGCTTTGACGATCGATTGCAGATTAAGGTGGCCTGATTGTTTCCGACAAAAATGGCTGCGTCTTTGGATCCAGATGAAGCAAAACGAATGGATCGGAGGCAGAGGGCAATGGTTGGAGGGCTACCGCAGGAATTTTTGAGACTTGGAATTCCTTCAGATCAATCCATTAGGGCTGTGAGCCAAACCGGTAATTTGACTGATCCTAACACTGGATTGCCTTTGACACAACAACAAATACAAGAAAGGTTGGATGAACAAGCGGCACTAGCTTTACATCACCAGCTTAATGCCCAAGCTGTTCCGAGATCTCATTATCAAGCTCCAGTTAACGTCCGTGGAAGGTTACTCATATCCGTCATGCAGGTACGTAAATCGAAATAGGATATTTTGCGTTTGTTGTGAATTTCGACTCGCACTCTGGCTTGAACTTCACTTCCTAACCAACCTTTTATGTGATTTTTTTGCTACACACATGCAGTGACAGTAAATACAATAGTGAAATACTTTTTTAGTGTGCAATATTATACTTCTATATGGAATATCGATTGGTGTGCATTGCATTTGAAGGCAATTTGATTGACACATTGCGATTTGTCAATTATATAGTATCCGTCAATTGTAAATCTGCAGGTCTTAAAAAATGTCCTTTTTGCAATGTAGGCAAAACTAGTGAAAAACTATGGAATGACGAGAATGGACCCATACGTACGACTTCATGTTGGTCACAATATTTATGAAACGCCGACTGATGTAAATGGAGCTCGAAATCCGAAATGGAATAAAACAATTCAATGGTAAATACTTATAATAGCACACAATAAATTAATCCAACGGGGCAAAAAGCTAATTCTTTCATGCATTATGCTATGGTGGAGCAAGTAAAAGAGTCATTTGCGACATTTGCTTTAATGTGCTTAAGGTAATACGTATTTTAATGAGCTTCTGCTGATTTCTCTTTTTGCAGCTTTCTCCCAAATGGCATAAATCAGGTCTATATGGAGATCTATGACGAATGCAATTTTTCAGTCGATGAGTTAATAGCTCATGCAAAAATCAACATTCCTGATGAAATTTTCAAAGGGGAAACGAGCGAGGAATGGTATCCACTCTGTGGTAAACAGGGAGAAGGGAAAGAGGGTCTAATTCTACTGGTATTTAGTTTCATGGTAAGGAATAATTTTATTTTAATTTAATTGATGATTTAATATCAATTTAAACGGCTCAGTACTTAAAACCTCCGTCAGTTCGCTAAAGTGTTATATGTATATATAGGCTGCTCCTACTACGGCAGGAGCGATGCCTCAAAATCTAGGAGGTTTCGTTCCATACACTGGTCCTACTCCGACTGGGAAACCGCCGAATCCACATAAAGTATATTTAAGTAATCAGCCTGTGACAACAGCAGTGCCACAAGAGGTGAACATACCGTCGTTTAATGAAGAGGACTTTAAACAGGTAGGTTGGCAAGTTTTTCGGGAATTTGCATGATGTGATCACACAAATTTAATCATAACAAATTAATGAGGGAAGAGTCACTTTTGATTGAGAATTTAAACATTATTGTTTTACAGCTTAAAGAAATGTTCCCTAACATGGATGAGGAAATCGTAAGATCAGTATATGAAGCTGCTAGTTTCAATAAAGATTCTGCAGCAGAGTCGTTGATACAAATGATGTATGAGTAATTACCTCAGTTTAACGAACTTCAGTATGGAAATTTGCATTTTCCTGCGTATTTCATAAGAACATTAGTGCAGGTGCATTTATCAATTTACGAAAACTGTGAAATATGAGCGTCAGCATTTTTCATCACTTGTTACGTATTTTGTATCATGAATGAACTGCCTTACAACGTACGTTAACGACTCGCCTAAGTCTAGTCTACTTTCAACCAATTAATTATTATTCATGAAACAAACTTTGTACTGGATACCATATTTTTGTTTTAAAAAAAAGCCCATCCTTAGAGGCAGTATGGCCCTTATTATAAATGAGAGAAACTCATCATTCGAACAATTTAGAGTAGTGTGTTATCTAAAATGCATCAATGTACCCTGTAGCTTGGTTAGAGATATTTTGAAATATCTAATTAATAATAACGTGTCATTAAAATTCACGCGTTTTACGCTCTTGCATTCTTGTTTGTTAGTATTTCGGTGTTTATTTCACAGTATGTATTTGATAGTGATAATAGTATTGAGAATTGCGACGTATCCACAGAAGATCGTTTGTAACCTTTATTTCATGTACCTATGTTATGAGTGTATTAATTTCGATATAAAAATATGAAATACCTTTCAAATTACGCATACACTATACAATATTTCAAATTATTATTGTTGTATACAATTATTGCGAAACTGCATGTCTCTTTGAACTGAAATAAATTTTGTTTCATTTGCATTCCAAGACTGATTTTAAAAAACATTGTCATTATCTTCTCATAACTCACTCGCAACTCGCAACATAAATTTTGGTTGACTGGCGATGGCTCAATATATTTTGTTCATTTAAAAATCTTGTCTGGTTTTCATGTCTGCACTCGTCCCTTTAATTTATCGTGTGCCACTCGACATAAATTTCTCTATATGTACGGTAATTTGGTGTTTCGGGTGTTTCAGTTTGAGATAACTTTCATCACCAATTTTCAACTATGCGTTAACTACATATTTTGTAGTTGAAATCCTTCCGGGTAATCGTTCAGATCCAGAAAAATTTGGAATACCAATATAACACAATCTGACAATCCATCGACTAAATGTTGCTTTCTCTTATACACACGTGTAATTGCTCTTTAAAAGAATATACGGGCACGGGAGAGTGGCTTTATATATTAAAGCACGCGTCTTACGTCCAAGTTATTTTACTAAAATTTACTAGTGTATGCAGAAACAAATCAGGCTCTCCATCTAAAAAAAGAAGAAGGAAGATATACATGATACTTAGACATCGGCCATGTTACTTTCAAGCTGACAATTTTCATCTTCGATCACTTCAAAAACCGAACTTACATTCGAAGTAGTTTATCCTTTCCCCCAGAAACAACTCGTTGGCCGTCTGGAGACCAGTCAACAGTATACACTTCATCTGCGTGACCAGGTAAATTTACATCAGCTTTTCCTTTCTTTGCCATATTCCAAACTACAACAAATAAGTACGTTATATTACGAATAATCATTATGTATTATATGTGCATACAGTGTAATATAACGAGGGGAGGAGTTAATGTCAAACCTTTAAGAGTGGAGTCAGAACTTCCACTAACAAGCATTCTTGAGTCTGCAGACCATGCCACTTGATACACTCTACGCAAATGGCCAAAAAGTGAGGAAATAAATTTTCCCGTCATTCCATCCCAAATTTTTACATGATGGTCAAATGATGCTGAGGCTATATATCGTCCATCAGGAGAAAATGATACCATTATAACAGGCTGTTGGTGACCAGTCATGCGTACTATATAACAAAAAAATCAAATATTAATATTTTCCAGTTGACACAAGTTGGGTGTATTATGTTGATGCATGATCAAATTGATCAAAGAGTAAATGTTAGCGTACTTAATGGTTTTTTGTCTTTTTCTGGCAACCAAAGTATTAGTGTGTTGTCGTCTGAACCAGTTACCATCCGTTCTTCGCTTCCACGCCGAACTAATTCATAGCGTGCAAGAGCTTTCCTTAGTGCCTCCTCAGGTTCATCTGCATAAAACGGAACTACATATTAGAAATTCTGTCGCAAAGTTTTATAACAATATAATACATATATACATTTGGAATTGGAACGGAATCCTTACTTCGGTTGGTATCAGTGTAAGCTAATTTTTCTGCATCCGCAGGTTCAAAATCCCCAGTTCGCATCACATAGTCAGTATTCAAAGCAAGGCAATTAATCCAATGACCATGACCTTCTAAATTACGACAGAATACTCCCTAAAATATTAAAAACAATATCATTAGAACAGAATGCCAACAAAATATTGATATATAGAAAGTCAATTAACTATAATTATCTATGCATGTACGAACTATGGACGACTTACATCAACTGATCTCCAAACTTTTATTGTCTTATCTCGAGATCCTGAATATATCAGCCCGGTGCCACCCCATCTTAGGGCTGAAACAGCTTCAGTATGACTACTTAAAATTCTCAATGTTTGTCCTAAAAACGTATCCCATATTCTAACAGTTTTATCCATAGAGCCACTGGCTAAATGACGAGCTTGTCCATTTCTACATAATATCAAAATTAAAAATCACATAAAAATAAAAATCAAGTTTCACAATAACAATGCAAATTTATGCTTGAATAAGTTATTCTATGATTTATCGATAAAAATTACATACAAGTGTAATGGTTCCCAGCATAATACCATGATGCATGACGCATGACCTGTCAATGATTTTCCAACTTGCTTTCCAGTTTCAGGGTCCCATATACATATTACTCCCTTCTTGCAGCCAGATGCTAACCGAGTTGCAAGTGGACTCCATGAAATGGCTACTACGTGGCTTAAGTGGCCTAAATTAATAATCAATGCAATGAAAGTGTTAGAAAATAGCCGATTCAGTTGTTAACTAACCCTGGCTGTACACTTAAAAAGTTTCACCTTTGCACGTGAATTCTGGCGTTTCTGTGTTTAAGTCCCAAAATCTAACTGTTGTGTCCCCACTTCCACTGGCTAGACGACGCCCATCCGGACTGAAACTAGCAACAACAACGGGCTCGGAATGGCCTGAAAGTGAGCTGAAGTACGAAATATGTCATTAACAATTTAACAATTAATTATTTCAGCTATAGCTAGTACCAGCTATCACAATTCATCATAGTAGTAACGATTTAAGCGAACTTTACCTCGTGCATCGTGTTACAGCTCTAACTTTAAATATTGCTTGAGGTTGATAAACAATGTTCACAACTTTTTCTGTATTACATTTTTCTTCATCAGTCAGCGTCTCGTCTAGAGAGGAAGTGATTTCCTTGTCATTTACAAAGAATGTGCAAGGCAACGTTTCATCTTGTTCTAGCAAACTGTTACACAGGGTTCTTAACTTGTCAACAGTAATATTGACAGGAAGGTCAAATTGAGAGCCACACACTTCTCCAGATTCCGAAACGAACTGCGCCTGCACATGTCCAATTTCTTTCGTCATTTTGATTTCGTGCTATTTAATAATTTATTTTCCCCTTATTGCTAATAATACCAAAGTGCTACGTTGTAAACGTTTCTGATTTTTTAGCTGTCACTGTAATTTATAAATTGTAAGTACTTACACAGACATCACAAAATCACAAATTCAGATAGTAATTGAGAAACTTTGCAATCTGCACAGCAGCACAGCACCACGCGATTGTATATTAAATTGCATGTGTCTATTTAGGTTGGGACTATACCCGCTGGATACGACAGTATCACAATACCCCATCTGTTTAACCCATAATATCTTTGGTGAAAATTAATATCATGCAATCTAAATGCGTACTTAATACAATTGACAACGAAAGCCGAAAGAATCTATCCTACCTAACTATAGCTCAGGAAAAAACTCAACTGATGTGTTAGAAAAAATTATTGACAATATTGACCTTGGACCTTACCTCTGCGTAATGACCTCATGACTATGGTGGTAAAATTTAGCGAAGGTTAGGGCAGAATCTGAATGTGAGAATCGATTTTTATGCATGCCATAAATAAATTGACTTACATATTTAAAATATTTTGGATTTAGAGTAAAACTTTATTTCAAATAATTTTAACTAATTATCAATGGCTTTACACACCATATAAAAAACTTCAATGTTATAGCTTACGGCCAAGTTACCAATTGGAGAAATTTTTAAATTCATATCCCGTAGATTTTTGCTTCAATTTCTTTGACGTGGAAGGTTCCATTTCCTCTGTGAGCCTATATTTAAAAAAAAACTATTATGTTAAATACCTGGAAAATGTGTTTAAGTTGAACGAATATTTATTATATGTGAAATTTACTTCCTCTTGACGTCTTTATAGTTAATATATTTTCCAACACCCTCTCGATAAACTTTCAGAGGTTCTGCTTTAACTTTTGTTTTTTTAGACTCAGTTACTAGTGCTGCATCTTTAGCTTTCTATAACATACAACAGACACAAAATAATTTAAATAGCAATCAACCTACTACAAACAAAATAACAAAATTAGATAACTGTAATCTTACAACTGAGATTTGTTTGTGTTTGGTCCTGAATTAGCCATCGATAGAACGCCTGAAATGACAGTTCAAAAGTAGTTAGTATTTCAAGCATAAATTAAATCTAACGGCAAACAGGAAAAATATATAATAATTTGCGTTGCTATCCGTATTAGTTGACCGTACCTCTCCCTTCATGGTGTAAACTTTCTCGGAACTCATCATCAAATGGTTTTTCCCAAGCACTTTCTCCACCACTTCCGGTTCCAGTTGGATCCCCTCCTTGGATCTGGAAAGTGTATTTGTACGACAATGAGATAAATAAATAACATTCGGAAGCTAACCCATAAAATTGAGGTATTAATTTTGACAGTACATATATATACTAACCATGAAGTGCTTTATAGACCTATGAAATTTCGTGCCATTGTAGTACCCCTTCTTACATAACAATAGAAAATTTTCACATGCCTTCGGTGTCTTATCACAATGCAGCTCTACATTGATTGAACCACAGCTAGTCTCAATCCTAGCATAGCCTTTAACGAGATTAAAAACCACGTATCGACTTCATTAGACTTGTGAGTTTGACGAGTAAGCACGCTGACAGTGAACATACTGTTACAATACCTTTCTTTTTTATCTTTTCATATCTGAACGGCTCTTCATCCCTTATAGCAGCTTCATGAACAGTGTGAATTGGCATAACTGTAGATGTGAAGCCTGCTGCAACGGCTCCAGTAGAAAAGTGAGCCTATACAAGCCAATAAACAAAACATCAGTCAGTCAGCTCAAGCTATTAATGTTAAATACATGAAATATTTCGAGCAGGAAGGCAAATCTGACAGCTAATATTCACATAAAAATGAAGTTATGGCATACAACGTGGGAACGCTGCAAGTGTCCTTGGAACCCCACCTGCTGGAGTATCCTTGGACGAAGTTTTTTACCTCTAATAATTGTTTCCAAGTGCCAATTTGTGAAAATTTTTATGTGTTTACGTTTTAAATAAATNAAATTTAACTGAAAAATGAGTTCATCATAGGTTGAGAAACTTTTCGGTTTACGTTCTTAACTTTCACTTCCCATTTTAAAATCATTATTGCATAACTTTAAAAATACCATTAAAGGACGCTGCGAGAAGTGACTTTCCTTAAAATCAGAAAATTTGTGGAAAAAGAATTTTAACTTACCGCATTTCCTTCTTTTTTTACAGGTGCTGCTTCTTCAGCTTTCCTGGGTTTGTATTCACGATTTAGTTCATTGATTGCGTCTCTCGTTTCAGGGGCTGTTGATTTTAGCCGTGCGTTCGGGTCAGTTTTTGCGCGCTCCAATTCTAGGAATGCAACCAGACAAGCATTTTTAGCATTAACATATCTATTAGGGTTAGCCTATACCCATAACGACGAAAACTGTCCTGGTAACGAAGCAAAAATGCTAGATTTATTTCAGCCTATGAGTTCGAACTGTTCAATATATTATTTTTATTGTTGTATGGAGTTTGGTTGCTATAGTTTCCGTTATTGTCGTTATAAGCAATGCTAATAGTAAAGGGTAATTTTATAACTACGCCATCGAGTATATTAATGATTTTAAAATCAAAGTACTTAAACGTTCAAAAAAAATTGTCATCGTTACACAATAATCTTACCGAGAAACTTGTAGGCTTGTCATCAAGTAGCGACAAGACCGTTGATTTTCAAGAAATCGTCCAAAAATTCACAGAACCTTAGAATTCATCAAGCCCAAAAGAATTACTAAACTAGAATTGTCAGTCTATACATAGTCATTAAAAAATGAGCATGATGTGCATTTCATTGGGAACGCGTAATAAATAATTATGCGCTTATGCACACGATAATAAAATGCATATTAACGCAGATGAGTACAACAGTTGCATGCATACATTTATCTAATTTCTGTGAATTTTTGGACGATTTCTTGAAAATCAACAGTCTTGTCGCTACTTGATGACAAGCCTACAAGTTTCTCGGTACGATTATTGCGTAACGATGACAATTTGCTTGAACGTTTAAGTACTTTGTTTGAAAATACCTTCATCTAGTACTCTTAAGTTATTCTTAACGTGAAAAAAATCTGCCATATTAAATTTTTTCAAATTGCTTGGATCCTGGAGAGTGATGATATCATTCTTTGTGAATGGTTCATCAGTTAACAGTTCCTTCCAATTTTTTCCTTTGATATTTAGTTCTTCAATTGCCTAAATTTTCAGGAACACGTTTAACTGAACTTTAAAAGCATTTTAAGCCATACTTATAGATATAAAATAATTTAATTTAATTAACATATATTACCTCAAAACTAAATACGTTTCCTGTCGTTCTAATTGCAACAATGTGGCTATTAGCCGTGAAAACCTTGTAAAGAACTGGACAATGATTTTTATCTTCGGTGTCCTTAGAAAAATTCAATTTAATCAAGGATTTAACATCCATTTTCTCTCCGGTAATCGGATTGACTTTAAACTTCTTTAAGAATGGGACGAGTGCAGTCAGTTCAAAAATATTTCCGTGAGTATCACAGTATGGATTTTCAAATGGTTGCAAAGATAAAGCGCAATGATCCACAGGTAGTCGTTGGAATTCAGAGTTATCTTGCTGCATACTTCGTGGCCTTTTGCCCCCATACAGAGTGGACCACTCTGTGAAGGTAAGGTACCTGAAAAAAATCCCATGAAAAGTTATAAACATACACATATTGCAGTTGTTGTCAGTAAAATATGTACCACTCACTAGTCGCTAGTAATAAAGACTCGCAATCAGAAGTGAGTAATTTCATTTACGTAGTCCATCATCAAAATAAATATTTTACTTACATTTTGTCTTTCTGGTGCTGTTTCTTCCCCATTTTGAATTTGGTAAATTTGAATCCTCACAAACTGTAACTGGCAAACTAGAACCCGAGGTG
>JAHZNA010002009.1:0-112079 GCA_027743935.1 Sinodicranocentrus sp. ZH6
TCGAATTTAGACTTATGATTGTGAGTTAGTGGAATTCATATTCATTTTTATCGTCATAATCACATTCACTCTGGTAAAATCACAACTCTAAATTGGGCATTATATGAAGCCCTGACAATGTGCTTTACAAAGATTACGAATTCGGACCCTTGTCTGGATTTGTTAATGAAATTTTGTGAAGGCACTCATGTGCATCTTCAGGTAAGATTAGTTTTTCTATACATTAAAAGGTGTAGTGAAAAAATATGTTCAACTGTGGACAACGTCCATGGGGTTTAGGTGTATTTGGGGCGTCATGAACTTTTCAAGTTAAAGTACGTTTTTGCTTCATCGGAGAAATCAACGAACATTTTGTTCATTTATTTTTAAATGGTTTCTTGAACAGAAATTCTAAATCATATTCATAAATGTCCCATACACAGACTTATAAAAACATTAGTTAGCCCTCACAATGAAAGCCGTTTTAATCTTTTAATCTAGTTGGAACAAAGTAAACTCTTTTTTTCCGGTGTATTTTTTGGGACATTTTTAATATTATATGCTATTGATTGGACTGCTCAGGTGTTTGAAGGAAGTACACCCCACAATACCTTAGACCCCCAATATATGTTAGAAATAGGAACCTATGCAAGTTATATAAGTGTGTTGTCGTAAGAGCTATTTTAATTAAAATCGGTCCTCATTTTTTCAGTGATTCTGAAAAATATTTTTCGGAGCCCTTGTTTGGACTGCACCACCGAGGCGTGGGGCTGTTGAGCGAATCTTTTAAGTTGTCATTCGTTAGACACAAACGTGGATAAAAACTGGGACTACTTTATTTAGGATCGCTTGCACATTTATGAAATATTAAGGACGAAAATCATTCCGAATCTCAACCGGACATACCTTAGTTTCGAAGCAAATGTAATGCTAATTTGAAATAATAAAATTTGAAATACTTTCAGATGCAAACTGGACTTTTTAACAGGAATTTGTTTCAAGCAGTCTTCAAAACTGTTAATAGCTTTATGGCAGTTTCTACGATTAACTGGGGTTGGTATCAAAGACTCTGCAGTCAAGTCCTGGGCTGAACTACTACTTACCAGTGTAGAACCTGTGCAAGAACATCTTCTAGCCTTGTCTACGGACGCGATGACCCATTATATCACGTATGTATATTAGCATATATTAGAAGTACTATAGGAGATAATAATAATAAGCGTGTACAAATCTAATATTTTTGTAGGATATTGGACGATCACGAGTTTTATGAATCTCAGCCCGTATTTCGAATCGACGACCTTCGTCAGGCATCTGGATTTCTTAATCAATTATGCTATCGACTTATCACTCACTCGAATTATCAAATGATCAAAGATGTTACCTGGGTATCATTGAAAACCTTACTGATAGCACTTTACCGACGTGACTGTAGGAAGCGCTACTGCCCAGATGACCATTGGCTAGTTGACAATGCAAAAATGAATCAGCTTATCGTAGATATTGAAAAAGGAAGAAAGCATGCTAAGGTAAGATGTACTCATATACTACTACTACCACTACTATACCCCGAGACTCCTTTGGGGTAAATTGAGATGGCCAAATAGGCATGTCGTGATTGCCGTGTGCGTGTCAATGGACTATGATTATATACTTTAAAAATTCCATATTTTGCAGCGCGTCCTTTATGACATGCCTCATGTGCTTCGTGAAGATCACCGAGTGATTTTGTTCAGAAAGTGGGCCACCTCCGAAAAAACTTTGAATGGGAGTGGGGGTTCAGCTAGCTCGTCTTTGGAGGACATACCATCTAGTTCTACGTTAATAACAATTCATCGTAGTCGAATAGTAGAGGATGGTTATGCGCAGTTAGCCACATTATCCACGAATGCTTTAAAAGGGACAATAAGGGTACGTTTCCAGAATGAGCTTGGATTGGATGAAGCTGGAATTGATCAAGATGGAGTTTTTAAAGGTATAATATGTACCTACAATATGTATCTATATAAGGAACGAGTGTGCATACTTATTGCATGCATCTCTGTACAACGTGAGATTTTGTGAAGTGTTGCTTACGAATGATGATGTAGATGAAAATTTAATTTAATTGTTTAATCGCAGAATTTCTTGAGGAAACAATCAATAAGGTCTTTAACCCATCATTAAATCTGTTTCGGGCTACGAATGAAAATCTATTGTATCCATCACCTATGTCATTCCTGCACGACAATCATTTGCAATTGTACGAGTTTGTTGGAAAAATGCTTGCAAAGGCTATTTTTGAGGTACAAAGGACTTAATTATTATGGCAGCATTGTCTCATATAAATTAAGTTCATGATTCATGAATATAATTTACTATCCATTAGTTATGATTGTATTTCCGTTTCTTTAGGGGATTGTGGTTGACGTTCACTTTGCCCCATTTTTCCTCAGCCTAATGCTGGGTCATCAACAGAGCGCCCTGTTTTCTGCTATAGATGAGCTTCAGTTCTTTGACAAAGAACTCTACAATTCTCTGAATTATGTCAAGCACTACGAAGGCGATGTGTCTGTACGTTTTTCAAATCTCTAAATATTTTTTAATTTCAGCTCTATATAGGTTATGTTTTTGTTGGCAGGAACTAGAGCTAACGTTTTCGGTTGACCAAGATATGTTCGGTCAGTTGAAGACGACAGAATTAATCCCTGGGGGCAAAACGATACGTGTGACAAATCAAAATAAGTAAGATTAATAGGTTAAATGTGTCAGAAAATGTTTATGGAAGATTATAACCGTAATTTTTATTATCAAGGATAAGCTACCTGTACCAAATGGCCAACTTCCACCTCCACTTGCAAATTAAAGAGCAAACGTCTGCATTCGTCACCGGATTTCGATCAATTATTCCAGGCGACTGGTTAAAAATTTTCTCCCCTTTAGAGGTACTCGCAATCGCAACAAGTTCTTTTAAGTTATACTATACAAGAGTTAATATAAATTGGTACATTGCTTAACAAGACTATACTTGTATGTACTTGTGTCAAAATGACCGTTGTATTTCTTTTAATTAGCTACAACGGTTGATTAGCGGTGAAGATACTGACATTGATTTGGTGGACCTTCGACGGAACACGCAATATTACGGTGGCTTTCATGATAATCATCGCGTAATCTTGTGGTTATGGGAGATTTTGGAAAATGATTTTTCTGAGGAGGAACGACGTCTTTTCTTAAAGGTTTGTCTACTGCAATCCCATTTTGATCCTGAAATTAATTCCATGAAACCAAATCAGATTTCGTGATTTGATTTAAATTCATCATGATCTTTCATAAAGGTATTCATTGTGCACATGCGTTTACAGTTTGTTACTAGCTGTTCCAAGCCACCACTGTTGGGTTTCGTTAATTTGGACCCACCGTTTTCCATCAGATGCGTAGAAGTCAGTGATGACGAAGATACTGGAGATACTCTTGGTAAGTTAGATTACTTTGATTTGGATCCAGTATCATAATGCCCCAATATAGGAGTTCATGGTCTGCTTGGAGCTTTTATATGGCTAACGTTATGCTGAGATTGATGAGTCAACCAAGGTTGATGAGTGCGTTGAAAAAAGCAGAATATATGCATTTCACGTACACACAGCTAACTTATTCTATTCTAAAGCAAACTTATGAATAATGTGTCTTGAACTCTTACAATTTGTCAAGCGTAATGTTTAAATTATTAATAGAAAAAATAGTCACCAATGCAGACATGGGGGAACTGGAGACTAGGTATAACTACTTTTCAGGGATCCTTACTTGAATTTGTAACTGACTATTTTCAGGGAGTGTTTTACGAGGATTTCTCACCATTGGGCGACGGGATCCTGTTGGCAGACTTCCCACCTCTTCTACTTGTTTTAACCTTTTAAAACTTCCTAATTATCAGAAGAAGTCAACTCTTCGGGAAAAGCTCCGATATGCTATAACAGCTAATGTGGGCTTTGAATTGTCATGAGTGAGGTATTTTCATAAAATTATGTTCTGTATGATTGTAGTGTAATGGATCGTGGTTGATTATGTCATTTGTTTTGGAACATTTTAAGACATGCGGTTTGCAAAGGCATCCTCGTACGTTCAAAATGTAAATTATTCTACTGCAACCCCGCCGTTGTGTGTTTAAGTTGAAGTCAACCGTTCTCGCAGAAGAAGAGTCAGCAGCATTCGAATTCGAGATTCATAACGCAAATATCGACATAGTCATTTTAAACTACTTAACCCACGCAAAGAATAAAAAATTCTTACTGTGATAAATCCATATTTTAGCGCATGTAAATACGCGACGTTGAACATTGTACTAACGGAATAAAATATTCACAAATGTGATGTGCTTTGCGTGTTAACTAAACATCAGCCTTTTTATTTTCTGTCTCGATTCTAGAAGATACAGTACAACAAGCATACAAGCAGTCATAAATTACATAATTTAAAGCATGACCACGTTTTCATTAAAACAGGAAAGAAATGAGTTAAGACCGTATAAATATACGTGAATAGAAAGTTCTATTTTATTTCAGTTTTTTTTCTTCGATATAATTCGTTAATTTTCAGCAATGCACCTCAGACATCCTGACTGTGTGTGCTTCATGACATTGTTTTATGTACGCAATTTGAAACTGCGTTCTAACACTACTTTCTGTAGTTATACGTCCATATATTTATATATATATTAATCTTCTCCCACACTTATTACGCGTAATATTGAAACGTTCACAAATATTTTTAAATTTATTTTATATCACACTACATCCTGATTATTATCATATTGTTATGATAATGATTATCCGACATTTATTAATCTTAAAAGTTACTCAACGTCTCAGTAAGTTGTCGTCAGCGTTCATTAAGTTTTAGTACAATTATTTTATATTTTCCGCACTTATGAATTATAATCTCTCCCCTTGAGTTCATCAAGAATTTTCAAGTGAAGACGTGGATACCAGTTCGGCTATTTGATCTCATGGTTTACATCTTTTCGTTTTCTTTTGTAGTGTAAGTAAAAATGAATGATTTGACAACATTTAACCCAACGCAACTTGATTCAACTTTCATACACACGAACAAGAAGAATAACAAAACGTCAATTCGAACGGACGGAGTAAATCCGAAGAAATATAGTTTTTTCCATGTACTTTTTACTTGCTGCATTATATAGTCTTGTACTCCCAACGAGAAAAACAATTAGTAATTAGTTGTGAACCGGGAACGCATGTTGTTACATACTAATATAAAATCCACTCTCGCATTCATTCTTTCATTTAAGCAACTTGTTGATTCACTCAAAGTTCGTGTTCAAATAGATTTGAATTTAAATGCTTTCTGCATTCACAAACATCAAAATAGCAACGCAATATATAAACGTCTTCACCTTTCTGTCAACTCTCCCATCAGTGAGTTTGTGTTATTGAGAGCGACAGAAAATATAGGAATGGGTTTATATATATATATCATAAGTATCATCATCATCATCAAAAAAGAAACATTTTTCTCCATTACTATTATTACACTATATCAAATATACGTATCTTAAATATGATATATATATATGCTTAAAACAAAAATGTCGACTTCTTTAGTCAGTCAGCGATTTAGTTTGAAATTGTGGTTTGCACGTTATCCCGTAACATCTTTAAAAAATACTACATTCATACAAAAAACTGACACTTGGTAAATGTCTCACCTCTCATGCAAACGCATATCTACTTTCGTACTCAAGGAAGATCGTTTCAACAATCAAGACTAATTATAACAATAATTATATTAGTAATGATTTCTATCATGAAACCATTCTTTCTTTCTTTGTCCATGGCTTGGTAAATATCTGCTCTATGTATAAAGTCATAATTATTAGCTATATATATAACTCATGCTGACTGCGATTATATAGATGCGCGTTGGTTATTTCCCTTCAAAAGAGAAAAATGCGAGTAAGTCTAGTAGTCTTATTTCTAAAGTGTATATCTCAGTGACAGATAATGAAGGCCAATTGCTCCTGATTTTTTAGACTTTCACTTTAACCTTAACCTTATCGAGTGGTACATATACTAATACTTAATTAATGTATATATATAGCAACCAGATGTTCTTCTAGTGTTCAGAATAATGTATATACCCATAGCCAAATGCATAGTGTTTTGTTGCCTCCCGCCACATCCCTATTATCCAGTATTGTCTGCTAGCCAAACTTATTTAACACAACAAAAATAATCATGATTCTGAGTGATTTCGTATAAGCTAAACACAGCTTTTTTACTATTTACAGGTTACACGATACTAACCATAAAATTGAACATATTGTATTGGTAATCATACATAATTGTGGATTAGCTACGAGAAATTTTGGTTTTGTGAGAGCAGAATCAGTAGAGAAGACACTCAATCAAGATACCAATACTAATAAATATTTGTGGCAACATGACGTGAACTGACAGCACCATCAGATAGACATTTCTAACGGAGCAAGCACAAGGTACAAAATACAGAAACACGAAAAAGTTTCTACCATCTAGAGTTAAAGCGCCACAAGTAGAAACTTACACGGTTCTTGATGGTCTCATCTCACTTACAATTTATCTATACTAGTTACAATTTTAAGTTTTTTTTAGTGTAAAACATTAGGCTCTTTGTTACAAATGTGATTGTGAATAGATATATAGTTAGACGGGTAGTAAAAAGGAAGCATTCCTACGAGTTTTTTTCTTCATGTTTTTTTTGCTAGTTGATGGCATTCAGACGAAGAGAGAGAAATAGGTAGAGAGAGAAATAGTGGGATGGAAATCAATTGATGCACATATCGACATGTTAAAATATATCCGGACAATTTAACCACTCATTTTGCTCCTTGCATTTCCAATATTCACCCTTAAATACATGAACCACGTTACCGGTGACAGGATCCTTTTCCTTGGCAAACCACATGGGCTCATATGGAGGGAATGGGCGACCTAACAAGAAGTAAATTATCTTTACTACTTCCAACGTCAGATAACAGGTACTTACAACTTAATATTTTAATACGTGGAAGCTTACCCTCGCTATTCGCTTGCTCTGCTTCAACCTCTCGCCTTCTTCTGTTTGCACGCTGCTTTTCCTCTAACCTAACCTTTTCGACGTTTGCATCATCCCACTTGGCTTCTTCCATAAGACGTTGATCAGGTCGGAGACGAGTATCGGAAGCCGCCACCCCTACCTCAGGTTCATTCAGTTGGCACGCAAATTCTGTAAAGCAGTAGTATTTCTCTGCGTCATCCCTGTGAAAATAATTAATATATTAATATATGATTGTTTCACTTTAATTACAAGAAAAATTGTGTTGTTAAAACTGAATTTTCGACTTACGGAAGAATTCGTCGACTCCACATTGTTTTAGAAGGCCCCAGTTCAAATGTTGGTTTTCCACTTTTATCTGTCTCCTTTATTTTTAAAACCTCGCATCCTTCAATTTTCGTATCCCATGTTCCATTGAGAACATATTTGACATTATCTTGTTTATCCATCACACATCCAGTTACCTATACCCCGAAATAAGTGAAAATAAACGTAATAAACTACACGCCCACAAATCACGTTTTTCAATGACTATCACTTGAGAAACTTGCCTTGCGCTGAACATCACGATTGAAATAAGAATATGGGATGTATTTCAAGTGGCATTTGCCACCGTTAGCGTGATTTGTAATCTCCATCTCGCCGTGATGATCTACCCATAGTTTGCCAACAATTATATTGTGAATAGTTGTAGTTACTTTACGCCATGTGTAGTGGTTTCCTGGAAGAGAAATAAATTCATGCACATGCAAAAATATTCCTCAGCAGACAACCTTCTCAAACAAACATTTTAATGCTTACCAGACTCAGTAAAGCGCAAATGAGCAATCCCCATAGGGATAATCTGCAAATACTTGCCCCTAAACTTCGAAGACATCGTAAATTCTTGCCAACACACCCATCCACGTCCCTCACAATATTGAGCAGCCATAGGAGGATGATGACTCACTTGCTCGTTTAAACAACGCCACCCCATATCATCAGTTCGATCACACTCATAAGTTTCGCCTAGTAATGGATTAAATGGTTTTCCTGTGCGTACCTAGTAATAAGGATTAAAACAAAAATCAGAATTTGAGGTAAAATTGACGACATAATACAAACCACTTATAATGCTTGAGAACTCACAGAAGTTGTAGCGTAAGCTGACACAGTGAAGGCGGCGACGTAACTCAACTGTTCACATGCATCTTTGCACATGGCTGCCTGATCTAAAATGTCACTATACTCAAAGTCTTCAGTCAATCTTTGAAGCATAGATAATGGCTCAGAGAAATTCACTGGCATAGGGATCTTTGTTAGGTCCTTGCCAATGCAATTTTTCATTATGCTCCATAAATTCAAAGGATAATTAGGTTTTTGTTCAGGCAGTCGTTTACGACGAATACGACGGGACACGGACTGATCATGTCTCCCCTCCACAGGCTTCAAATTTTCCACAGTAAAATTTTCAGTTTTTGACTATAAATGAAGCAAATGCAAAGATATATAACATTTTAGGGAATTTTGATTGTAATGTAAAGCTGGAATTCGATCCAAAATACACACCTTAGTTCGGATACATCTTACGGTCTGACTAGTCCCCTGGTTTTTATCTTCATTGTCGCTACTGGAGTTTGATCTGCCACCTTCGGATTTCTGTGACATTTTTAACATATCCAATAAATTAAGTAATTTATTCCCTCAAGACAGTTGGTGCACAGTATACTACTCAATCGTTTCAGCTACCTGAGAGTCAACACTGATTCCGCTGGAAGTTCGACGATGTGTTGAGATGGGCACGTCCACAGTAAATTCTGTAGCCTGATCAGACGTCTCCACGGCATCGTAATATACGGTTTCATCATCCTCATCAGATTGGACAGACCCTTGGATTGAAACATTCATCCTTCCCTTACTTTTGGGTTTAGTCACGCCTTGTTATGAGAATGATAGCAGAGTGAGGCGCGAGCGTGATAAAACAATTAGAAAAGCCACAAATTCGGTTTCAACAGTAATCAACACGAAATAGAGAACCAAGAATCACAAAATCAATGAGTTAGCTATCACAGCATAATATATCAGCAGCAAATAGTTGTGTGTGTATATGTGTGCAGTAGTCACGATCTATGTACATCTATTCAGACTATACAGTCTATTCCACTCTTTATGGTTTGTATAAGATGTCCTTGTCCTTCATCAATTAATCTTATATACGTAGAGTAGATCACATATTTACTCTACGTCACAGATATCACAGAAGGTAAAGAACTTGAACGTGTTTACTGAACAAGAACTGCGATCAGCAGACCATCTTATCCCAATCAAATCAGCAGTTCGTCCTATCGATGCTGGCGGTGTAAAAATACAATTCAGTCTTGGAACACCTGTCCGGTCCAGAGATAACGAGTCTACATCTATCAGCTCTTCCTTTTAAACTTGTCATACACAAAGCACTTCCGAAGACATACCGTGTCCACCACCATTTTTTATCTCCCCATTTATTGCCACACGGAGGAGCAAAGATTGCATCCTATCATCCTCCCAGTATTGCTGTAGGAGTACAGGCAAAATATAAGGTGCACATGTGTACATGACCTGTCTCCCACTTGTTCCCACTGATAACGTAAACGGTTTGACAGATAATAGGCATATATGCATATGTATATCTACATAGGAAAACTGATAGTCTTGTATAATTCGTTGATAGTGATGAGACCTATATTGATATGATATGATGATTCCGATGAACACACATGAATCCGCTTGAACTTTCACTTGACCAATGGTCTATATCACTTTTAGTAAAGATTGTTTCCGTAATAATAATAGAATCCGTTCCGCCAGTCGTTAGCATATTGTATGATATGAAACTAAAATGTTGGCACATTTCAAAATATCAAACTCAAATCCTCGCAGTTCGGATAAAAAACACCATTATGCTTCTTATATCCCTCTACAGCTTTTTAATTCATTCATCACAGGATAGTACCATTTACTAAAAGAACCTTCTCCTGCTTTCGTCTAGAGCGCAATACTCGTCAGACTAATTTTGATGCCCTCCAATTCATGATACGTCCAGTATGCTAAATGCTAACAAAAGCAAAAAAAACATATAACACTACTCAAGACACTAATTTCGAGGAAAGAAACATTCGTTTCCTATTGTGAGTTCATCTACCCATTGACTGGCTCACATGACAAAATGCCATGAGCTAAATTATACACGATATCCTAGTGCATGTACGAAAATGTCTATGTCCATCCTACATACAACATCTATTTAACCACTACACTTAATAACTAAGTAGGAACAGAAAATGATATCCAACAGCTGAAAGTGTTTATCGACGACACTAATACTCTGTGAGATGACTACAATCTCATATACATGCATGCAGCTGGTATATCTACTCGCTATTGAATGCATAAATGTAATACAACTAGGGTCTTAGCGACCACAAAACTACTTAAAGGGAGAAAGCTGAAATTGGTTTCATGCTCTCAAGAAAATGCTTTCCACAGCAGCCATCTCAGCCTATTTGTGGATGCCCCTTTAGCCTTGTATCGATTCAAGGAAAAGTCTAGCTCAAGCTAGACACCAATATAGATATATAGAAATAATCGGAATCCCGTCTCTTTCATCGTCCAACACACAAAATGCACAAACAGTTGCATGATAATACGTTACAACATGCCATGCTATCTGTTCACTCTCCCAACACGAAAAAAAAATCAAGACGCACTCCGTCACGAAAGTCAGTGGTGTTACTATAGTGGTATATGTATGTCTATGTCCATATGGAATTCCCATTATGCCATAGGGAAAGATAAAGAAACAAGGAATACATTTCCACTACGTATCGCTAGCTACTATTCCAACAGCAAACGTGAGCGGCATCAACAGGATGGCAGGAATCAAACCAAACAGCATGTATCATGTCTCCAAGAGAAACTGAGTCCGGAAGCTCGAGGTGACTATCAATGGGAAATGGAGAAAGCAGGGGAGTTGAAAAGGTTGGGGTACTGCGATACTTAGTAGTCGAGTACGGAAACATTGTCCTCACGATAAAAACCACTAGGGAGTTTTGGAAATCCTACTGTGAGCTGATAGCTAACTACCTCCAAATGACTACACATTTTCTGTTTGCATAGGAAAAGTCACAATAGCAACCTGGCGTCAAAAAATGGCATAGCTTTGTTAGCATATGTTGTTACACGTGCAATGCCTTAGCAGTGAAGGGGGAAGAACGGGAGGTGTGGGATGATAACAATAATGATAACGGAATATATGTCTACAAAGTCAAAACAACGACACGGATGACTGAGGACGCACGCACACACTGAGAATGAAAAACCTACTTACTTAAATTTTGAAACAAACAACTGCAATGGGACAATTCTTTCTACATGAAAATTTCAAAATAGCTTAAAATGAATTCACAAAGCTGACACTGGATAAATGAAAGTCGTTGACAGGCCATTCAACTGAATAGTAATAAATAAACTTAACATGGCAGTGACGAAAAACACGCGGTCTACTGTCAACAACATTACTCACACACACTTTTTGATACCTATTAATATAGGAACGTTAGACTCACCACCACTGCCACTACCACCAGCAGCTTGCTGATTTGTGGAGGCTGCAGCAGCTTCCTCCAACTTCCGATGCTGTTGAGCGAGTTCTTCGACCATTTTTTCTAGCTTGATTCGTTGGTCTTTCTCAAATTGAATTGCCTTTTGCCATTTTTTCCCCTGGGTTTGAGCTGCTTTAGCGTATTCGGCACAGGCCTGGTAAAACAAAATTCTTTACTTAGTAAACGTATATTAGATTATACATCAATCGGAAGAAACGGGAAATAAATGTTTCGTTATACAGACTCGGACTAGCAGTGAACACAGGGGAAACACCGCAAATCAACAAATTAATTACTCACGTTGATCATAGCAGTAGATGTAATTCTGAAGAGAGTTGCACGTTCATTGACTTGTTTCACTTTAGCCGTTATATCCTGATGACTGTCCATGCACTCAAGTTCACTAAGAGCTTTCTGCAGAGAAACACAACAAAAACACAAACTTCAATATTATCACAAACTAATATAATTTGAATTGACTGGAGTCCCGTTTAAGTCGCCCTAGTTATTCAAGTGTAAGTGCTTTTGTTCGATAATTCAAAGATTTGACTAAGAAATACATGAATCAGGGAATTTAATTGTGAGTCAATCATGTGATTACACAAAGCAGAAAGAAATAGAAGTTACCTCTTCTTACACAGCAAATTATTACAAACCACAAGGAAAATGAAAATGCATTAAAACGTGCTGCTTCTGACTCACAGTAGAATCATGTTCAGAGGAAGTACAAAGTCTACGCTAGGCTTTCGTAAAAACTGGTTGACATGAATCATAAGAACAGGACGAAAATTGTTGACAAAAATACCGTCAGAGAGTTCCCATGCTTGTTAATTAACTCGCAACAAGTCTGCAAGTCGTCCAATTTGGCATTTAGCATTTTAAATACGTTCGTGACTTCATGGCTGTCGACAGGTGTTGTGACCTCTTCCAGTTCTTCTTCTTCTTCAGATTCCATCATCCGGATGGCCTTTGCTTTGGCAAGCTCTAGAGATGTTACCCATCTAAAAAGAGTGGAACAAAATCATTAGCGTGTAATTTATGCCTTGATGACATTTAGGCAAATGAAATTGATAAATAAATGGAGCAATTTAGAAAAGCAGCGCTACCGTTGTCTTTCTACTTCGGACACTGCACGCAAATGAAAAGTTTGCGTGCCCCCATTTGTGGAGACGACAAGGTTACACGAGTCTTCTGTGTAAATAAGTGCACCATGCAAGCTGATTGCTCCTCGGCAAGTGTGAGACATTTCTGACTGACTCCTAAAAATATAGCAACAAATCAATGTGCAATTTATTAATTTGTTGTAGCCTCTTACACCTACACATTTACACTTGAATATAGTGCTGCTTCAAAATTAGTATGCTTCATTAGTTAGTTGTAATGCTGCTTGGCTTGCTAGTGATTTTTCGAACGTCATAGAAAATTAATAATGCAATTAGTATGGTATTGAAAAGGGCTAGCAAATTTTGATTAATGAAATGAATTAACATAACGATTAAATTGAAAGCTCGAAAATCGAAATACCCACCTGTAATAAGATAGCAGGCCATTTTGCAAAACAAACCACCGCTTCTGATACCCTCTGAGGTAGTTGGTCCATTTGTAGAGCCAGCCACATATTTCTGGCTCCTTCACTGTTTCGGCCATTTTATAGAGTGGCTTGAACTCTAAATCAATTAGCTTCCAAAGTCTTATATATATTAGTTGTTATTCAAGATTTTTTCGCAACAAAGGTATATAACGAAAAATTTAACTTCGGCTAACCACTGACCACTTTCAAGTTCAACTGTTAAGTTTTTTTTCTCTGCAATTTTAAACTCAAGTATTTTGGATAAAATAATTTATTTGGAGTATACTTTTCACAGCAACACTCGTTGTATAGGTAACCTATTACATGTTATATGTTAGCGATAACTTACGTAGTATGAAGTTACAAGATTCAAGGCATTTTCATACGATGTATGCAGTACTTAAACTTCTTCACTGAAATTCAGATCAAGAACAAGAGTCTACAAATGTTTTCATATGTTGAGCGTAATTATTTCGACTTTATAATTCCCTTTTTTTGGATCACACTTTATAGACATGTTATAAAATACCCGACAGTAAAGATACACTATGACAACTTCATTCCAAGTCTTCAGGTCTGAGAAAGGTGGACGTTATCAATCACTGAGTTCCGTTTCTGTTCAAACGTCAAACAAATAAATTCACAAATTAAATAAACATAAACTAGTATGTTAACAATGTTAGCATTGTCGACACCAAGAATTTCAATTTCAACTCATTTAAAAATTACTACATTAGTAATCCTACGAATCAGCTGTTTCAAACAGCGTTAATCCAAATCATGTACGCTGTCAATAGTGATAACCATTTAAAATTTTATTATTCTCTCCCACCTATCATCATACATGAACAAACAATGAAAGTTTTCTCAAACGCTTCATAACACTTCAATCCTCACAAATCTCTGTAAACACTATCTTCTTACACCTGTCACTTCCTCGACTTAGTAACATTCTTTACTGTTCATGTAATAAGACAACAACATTCTTTATTGTCCAAAACACGGCTTTTCACCACAGTCGGAAGTCACTGACTGGCAATCGACTACAACAACCTTATCTACCCGTCCATGAGCTGACACACAGCATGTACCTACACACATCTCACCTGCCACCTGAGCACGCCGATCTCCAATAAAATCTGACATATGGTTTGTAAAACTTTTTTCCCTGAGAAACTATACTCCAAACCGATAGCACAGTCTACTTCCAACTTCTACTTCACTTCCAAATCCTCAGCCCATCAATAAATAACTAAACTTTGACGTCTCTTCTTACACCCACTCTTGACTCTAGCAGTGAAAAACCCTTGTGACATTCAATTTATCAATTTACTAAAAAATGAAAAATAAAAATGTACTATTCGCCAGCACTGCATACCTCCAAATTGCACATAGCTCGATTAGTATAGGAGGGCAAAACAGATTCTATAAAAATTAAGTTTACCTATATACATCAAAAACACTTACATGAGGAATAATACAATTAGCGTTGTTGTCTACATTACGCCAAACCAATATTTTTCTTAAACTTTATATTCGTCAAGCAAAGCCTATCTACATCCCCGTTGAGGATGTTCTTGATTGTGTACTATTATTGCTTTACGTGTGCTGCTCACATCATCATCACATCATATCACCACATCACATTAGAGGCAACAGGATGATATTTGATTCTTGTGTTCCGTCGGCTTAGCGTTACGTAACATAGCATATAACCCTAACAACTACATTATTACATTATACACAATGGAGCTGACTGACTTAGGGGAGAGCAGAGCTACACAATACAATCAGAGCAGAAGAGAATTAGACGATTGAATACATACCAACTGTATTTACCTTAAGGCAGATAGACACCTGCACCTCTCATTCCATTTAATGAATGAACACAAACACACTCACGCACTGTTGTTGCGTTTCTTCTCCTGTCAGACAAGTCAAAGTTGTACAGATATGCATTGTTTCAGCAGCCTCCCTAAGGTATATTAGTGAATAATCGACAAAGGGAAACAACACGTCAAGTCAACTGGTTATTAAGTACCAAGATGCAAGCATCCGTTTAACTTGGCCCGTGCTCCTTCTCACTAAACTGCATAGATGAAACTAGTGATTACTACTTGTAAGGATGTGATAATAATATATAAAGAGACAGCTGCCTAATTACTAATAGTATGGAATGGGATTATTTATTATGATTAATGAACTTATGAATTTGAAGAAGACCTAACACTGTATTGATGAAATGGCTGATTGACAAGTTTAACGACGAGTCCTATCATATGAGCATGAGTCTGAGTATTTTTTATTATTGCCACAATTCGGAAATACCTGTCAACTGTATGGATGTGGATAATGATTACACTTGGATGTTTTGAATTTAAAGCACGCTACGTTGACATTCGGTAGACTCCAATTTAAAAAATAAAATGGCGTACAGCGTAAAGAGTATTAAAAATGCAACGCAACAAGGCTTTTAAATATACCTTATCAGACAACAATCGACATGGAACTAAACACGGCTGCATTAACACATGAACCACCCATCAATTTATTAAGTGAACCTTGTTAGTTTTAGTGTGGCAGTCTGTACGGCCGCCGGCCGAACATTTCAAACAGTTTGGTCAATATGTACTCTGGTATTGCTCATGAGCGATATCGTTCAGGTCCTTCAAGTCCTGAAGAGGTTTCGATTTCAAAAAAGGCATTTATAATTGCACTGCGCTGTAAGCTAAACGAATTGACTTATTCAAATTCTGTTACAACTAATCGATACCTATAGTAAATCTCTACTCTGGTATTGCTAATGACCCAAATCGATCAGGTCCTTCAGGCCCTCCGTAAGGTCCCGAGTTTCAAAAATAAACATACGACGTGTAATACATCATTCTTCAGCATTTTTGTAGGAGAACAAACTGTATTGCTGCAAAATCTGATTTGTCCTTCAGGCCCTGTATAAGGTCATGGGTGTCTAAAATTAACATATAGCGTGTACTATATCGTTCTTCAGCTTTTTTATGGAATATTTTCTGCGAAACTTCTTTCTATTAAATTCTTAATCGTTTATTCAAGACGTACTTAATCTATACAATTCTCAACGAATATTATCAATGCATGGTTCACCCACTCCCGCATGCAAGTATGTCACAGGCTAAACAAACCACACTCTAATTACTGGAAAAAGCTAGCTGTTGATTTGTTATTGTAAAGGATTAATATCAGTTTCAATAATTTTACCCGGCTATACTTACTTTATAGGAATTATATCTAGCTAAAGGTTTCAACAGTAAACGTATGCACTAAAGTTGAAAATATGTACCACTCGGAAACAACTCAAAAAATTGAACTTCATTTTTGTACACTGTTTTGATTTTTTTATGATAACTGAACTGAACTTAAGAAGGCCTAGACGTCTGAACGAAACGCACAACGTAGAAGAAGGAACAGTCAGTGGTTAATTCATGCGTTTTCGCATACAACTTATCGTCAGCATTGGCTTTGACCTTAACCAAAGGCCTTTAACTAAATATGATTAAATTCGACGGTATTCATGGTTGACAGTTGGTAGTTGTCCTTTAACTTAACTTTAACGAGCATATCAAAAAGTCTTCTATACGAATCCTAAACACAGATTTCGATAATTGTATGTGCTTGCTTGATGGCTGTAAGTCTTTGCGCAGGAAAATGAAAGGAGGTAGTTACCTAAGTTAATTGATGGAATGGCCGCGAAAGACGCACAATATGTCATGTGTACAAATAAAATTTAAACAGGGTAGAAGGAGTATGGGTCAGCCTATCTACATATTAACGTTGAACGTTAATTGACATAAACTATATGACTAAATAATTGCAAGTTCTAATCTTACAGTACCTTATCTAACCATGATAATATACATCCCCTACTCGACTGATATTAGTAATTTACAGAATCTACTGCCCTGTTGTCTGTTATGATAATGTTATGTTCTGAGTTTTACCCTACCTTCAACCTTATCAATACACATGTGAGAGACGAATCCTTAATCCTTACCTATATGTAGTTGATTGGAAGTGAGTGTTACTATAACATATCATATGATTGACTATGTAAAACTTTAACACACAAGGGTAAATATGGAGATTGCCGATTGCCTCTCTGTTTCGTCGTTTAATAACAACTAACTAATTACTCTAAACATATATATTTTTCAAATGTTATTCAAGTGCAGCACAAATTTTGAAATCTGACTGAAATTGATGCATGATTTTGCATTTTCCCAATGCCCAACAATACATATAAACAGTAAACGGGCATTATTGTTTATTTACACTAACACATCATGCAATTTATGGCTGCATGTCTGCGCTGCCTTTCCTTTCATATTGCATTGCAGTCAAATGACGATGTACAAAACGAACTTACACATCAGTATTCAGCCAGTAAAGATATTAAAGGATAAGGATATTATTAAACATTATGTTGATGCTGAATATCTAATACAGCTACTTACTGCCGAATTTAATGATTCTACAATTATTTTGTTTAATGTTGAATGTAACTTCGATTCAAAGACATTTATATTTGTTTACATGCATTCAGCACAACGTTGAACGTCTGACATCACATATAACATCACTAACCATTGACCATATCGGTTGTCTTCTAGCTGAAGCAATACCTAATCATTTAAGATCAAAGATTTGATGTAAATACGCCGCATTCTATTTCTATTGTCTGTCATCAATTTTTAACGCACATGAAAATGAATATTACTATCAGCTGTTTAAATTTTACAAAATTACAATCCTACTAATCATGTTCATGTTATAGTCAACAAGTCACTATCAGAATTTTTCATGTGTTTTACAACAAACTTTTACTGATTTTACAAACTGCACATTCAAACTTCGTTAACCGTCCATAAAAACTACCAACCTACCACTGACCACTCAATTGATAGCTACCTTCTTTATAAACACAACACAACCAACAAATGACAGAACTAACAAGGTCAAAGGTAGAAGATTGAAGATAACCCTAATCGTACTTCATTTATGCTAAAACCATAAATACACAAACAAACAGATGGTCAAGATAAATATTAATTCGAAAATCCCAACCGTAAATCTCCAATTAAACCAATGATTGATAATGACTGTCCACTGTTTCATTAAATTTTGTACTCACTTGAAAATAAAATACCAGAGAGCACCAAAAGTTTGTATCCAATATTTTCACTAGTATCCCACCTGATCCAATTCCAATCCAAAGTTATTCCAAGTTGTATACAAAAAAATCCAAATTCCACTGCCAATGCAAGAATCAACCCTCAGCTCACATTGCACTAGCACTTAATAATTTCTTCTCCACTGATGATTCGCAAAATCCAAATTAAACTTGTTCCAACAAACTACTGACTGACGTGTGTGGTTTGATTGTGTTTTTGCTGGAACCACACTCACATTCACTCACACACACGACGACTCATCTAATATCAAATATTTAAAAACGCAATGATCCTCTTCTCCTCCTCATCTCTCTGTGTATTTTTTTGCTATATAGTGTGGAGATAGCAATAGAGGACAACACATAAAAAAACACACAAACTTTGAGTGAGTAGTCAAGTCAGCCTGTTTCTTCGTGTCTGCTGCTGCGATTCTTGTTCGTAAATTTCTATTAGTCCTATAGCGAGAGCGAGGTAACTACAGAGAGAGCCGCATTATATGCATTACGCGATACTTACAATACCTCTTAAAAATCTATCGCCGTTCAGTCTGCATATTTCTGTAAAGGATATTTATGTATTGACACACTTGACTTCTCTACAAGAGTCTCCAAATATTGCCATTCTCAAAAGTTTTGACTATAGTGCTCTCTTTTATAAGGATGTTTGCTATATGATATTGTGATGATGATGAATGAGCTTTGATACAGTAAAAAGTCGGTAATGAATGTTAAGATGGTGACGAGATGTGGGTAAATGTGAGGCTTCTTTTTTTATAATTTGTAATAAAAAATAATGTCTTCAATTAATTATTAAGTTACCTTCTAGCTGGGGAATAATAGCGGAAGTGAAGGATGTTGATGATGAGTATTGACGCAGATTGAGTAAATAGCACAGCAATTGTGTTGCAAATGATTGTGTTACTCGTCTTTGAGATAAGTTCGACATGATGACACACAACGACACAACACAGGATATTTATTATTCAGCAACACTATGCAAGCTTTGTAAAGGAGGGTGATAAATAAGCCCACAAAGGACTTGATTCTTCGTCAAAAGCATGGCTGGCTGTAATGAAGATGAATGAAAGCAAGAATGGGAAAGCTGAAAAACATGTCTTGTACTCGTGCAGAAAATACAAGGAGATAATGATAATAATTTATGTATGATTTTCGAACGTTGTTGATTGAAGTTTTTTGTCCATAGAGTCAAAAAGCAGTGGAGGAGAGAAAACTCTTTTCATTTTCACTGGAACTATAGTGAATAAATAATGATAAGTATGAATTCACAGGATAAGGAGTAGGGTTTGGTTTTGCCTTAGATTCCATTCAAACGAGAAAATATAGGTATAGGTTAGGTGTAGAGCGGCAAAATGATGTTCTGCTGTAATACTAGTTACTTCAAAGGTAAAAGTTCGGAACGTGAGGATGCATCATTATCGTCATACTACTTTTGCTGTTCTAGTTTATCCACTGGAGCATCTTGTCGAGAGTAAAGTGAAAGCACTAGGATACGACATGAGGAAGTTTTGAGGTGGATTCTTCTCTGGAGAGGAGAGGTAGTCTATGATGATGATGATGCACCCAAAAAAACGACACCGAAGCACTTTTTTCTAATTCCATTTTTTCCATTTCTAAGGCTTTGAATTTATTTCCATCTAAATTATCCCAACACACTCCGCTTTTAGTTTACTCACCATGAGTGAGTATTTACTGGAGTGGAGTACCACTAGAGCCTTTGAGAAAGCATACGAACACTACAGCCACTACAGGAGAGAAAAGGTTCCTTGCATTATCATCCATCTCTTTGGCTCCATGTGGTGGAAAATAACTCTCCCGAAATCAACTTAGTATCATACATAACTTATCCAGCAAACACATATGAATATATGCAATGTAAATAATGACTCTTGTACAAGCTATACACAGCTAAAACAAACAACAAGGCTTGCATTTGCATTTCTATGAATACATAGTTTATCATGTGCAATATGCTTCATAGATTTCAGGAGAAAGTTTATTTTCTCTTTTGTACATTTGAATTTTCTTTTTACGTGCTATTGCTAAAGCAAGGAAAGGAATCCTTGTCTGTGGAAACGTTTTTATGTTTCTGCCTACTTGTGCTGCATGGAAGAAAAATAAAACTGCATTGCTGTATCATTCACGGTGTAATTTTTCTCTTCTCCGGTTTCCGTCATCTTGGAAATGTTGGGTGTTCGCAAAAATACCTAAGTTTGGTGGGGGTACAATGTGTGCAATATTTAAGCTCTATGCTGTAATTTGCAATTGGCGATTGTGATCAGTCACCATCTCCTCTTGTTGGAAAAAGAGCATTAGAAAAGGGATGCCGTGTTTTTCTACTTGCCCATCCAACTCGTTTTATTCCCAATCTGTCAGAACTGCATGCATGCATGGTCGCTATTCTACCGTAAAATACCTTTCTCTCCAGTCGACTGTGAAAAGAGCATAAGAATGATACACCGATTTCCCCATGGGCTATGCTCTTCTGCTCTTTTCCAAGTAAGGATTTGCCTAAACTCTGGGAACACAACAGTATGGCGCTTTGAGAGACTTAACCAAATCTAAAAGGAATGAGGTGAATTAATAATAAAGAGAAAAGTTGAGCTTTACGCAAACACACTTTTAACGAATGATTTTATTACGAGAGAAAACTAAAAACAAATATCCTAAACAAAAACAGTGGATCCGAGTCAGCATGAATTCATCTTTTTCCTCCGTCCTTGCTTTTCCTGCTAAAAGCCCCTTTGTCTGATTTTAGCCAAGGATTTTCGCTGACCTTGGCATGCTATATATTATGAGCACTTTGCACACGGTAATGGAGTTTTCACGAAAAGTTTTCAAGGAAGCGAGCAGTCACAGTCAGCCAGGGAGGGAACCCATTACGTCACCCATGGCTTTCACTAAAACGCCAGGGCTTTTTTTCTGCAATGAAATCAGCGAAATAGTTTTTCATCCATGGATGACGGGAGAAAGCTCAGAAGGGTTTATACCTATGACTCTGGGTGATTTATTATTTGACATACTCGAGATGACCATAATATTAACCATCGGCAAGCAATTTTGTTTGTAAGTAATCTTCCTCCATTCCATTTCGAATGCGCGTCATGCATGAGTTAATAATATAAGAGGAGAAAGTGTGTGTGCATACGTTGATGTAGAACAAACTGCTGTACTCTGTTTACATGGATCGAATGGGTGATTTTACTTGCAGACTACGGCTACATGCAGTTGGGTTTTATTACTGGCTGGTTCCTTGATATTATGGATCGAAGCCTTATGCATACTGCGTGTGTCGAGCGAGATGCATATTTAAATAAATATCCTTCAATGCAGTCTTTTGACTTTGACGTGGGAGTAAATCCCGACATCCTGAGTTTGCGGAGTTGAAGTAATAGGTGGTAGGGTAATCTTGATTTTACGATTTTATTTTGCTGCTTTGCGGATAAAAAGGAAAAGTATAATTGTAAAGCCATATAATGATATCTTACAGTGAATGAATGAATAAAGAGAGCGCATGACGGGAAAATCTAATTTATTTATTCCATATTCAAATGTTATTTTTGACAATAAAAGACAAACGATTGCATTGCCGTTTATCATGCGATGTTGCCATAAATAACATTATCGGTAGCAAACAAGGATTGTACCGTAACGGACTGCATAAATAATCACTTGTATTTGAATTTGGCTACTACAGGATTTAAGCCAGTCTCAAACTACTATGCGATTTCTTTTGTATGCAAACTTTGATGGAAAATTAAATTAAATTCGTCAAATCTCAACCTTTATCCACATCCAGTGTTACAGATTTTATCTCTTTATGTAATTTCATAAAAGAAAGATATATGGATTTGTCATTCGTGAAAGTAATGATTTGTAATTATAAAAATCGCGTTGTTGTGTATTTTTATGAGTATAAAAAATGTTGCGATTTTTTATTTGTTTCTGGGTGCAGTGGACTGACGATGGTCAGAATTCGAGAATCTGTTTCTTCGCTGTGACATTTTTTGACGTTCGTTGTGCCGTTATGCATGTAAATGGATAGTGGACGCGAGTACTTAAGCAATTTTATTCTTTTTACTACTTTCTCCAATTTTCACGAGTAATGGTAACAAATTAATAGACACGTATGGTCCAAAAAATTGAAATCAATCAAAATACTAAAAATTGAAAACCATGAATAATTATACTATATAACGAGAAACCCCAAAATAATCATTACAAAGTTCCGAATCATCATTCAAATATATTTGTATGGCGTGATTTTTTGTTGATTCTTCTGAATTTTCGTTTTTTCCTTTTCCTTCTCTCTCATATTCGTATAGTCTTATGCGATTACGTAGAATTGTATATATAACGTACAGATATATAAGTCTAACCAAATTATTTGTTTATAATGTTGATTTGCGTGAAAACAGCACAGATCAACTTCGTTGACAAAGGTTTTGTTAATGTTGCTCTTCTCCCTTGTTTCTTCCAAGTCCTTAGCTAGTAACCAGCTAACTAATTTCCATTTTACGAGTACACAATTAAAGCTTTAAGTCCGCTTTAAAATGGAGCGCATATCCTTATCATTCGTATGAAATAGTATAGAATAAGAATGGTCTTATATATTATTTGCATATTATCAAATGCATATCCGTAGTCCACCAAGTGATAACAAGTTCTTTTCATTTTCCTTGCATCTATAGTTCAATCATTATCAGAGAGGCATTTACCGAAGTTTATAAACACTAAAAATGCGTCACATATATGCCAACTTCCTAAACAGTCCACCTGATCGCGGATGTATATAGAAATTAATTGACTCAAAAATAGAAAAACGGGTGTAAACGTAATAAAGTAGATAGTTTAGGTTTTTAGGATTCAGGTTTTGTCTTCTCTACAGCCAGCTTGATTTCATGTCACCTGCATGAGGCCCAGTGGCTGAGAATAGTGGTTATTTCTTTTTTAAACGGAAAGGGGGACACTGAAAATTTCCTCGTGTTCAAACGCATTTTACTTTTGTCGGTCTGCCTTGAAAGGAAATATACAATAACCCAAGAAGAAGGACTACTAATGTATACTATAAATAGAAAGTTTGTATATAATATAATTAATATATATATATATATATATAATATTGTATGACATGTATAAAATGAAACAAAAATAAATTCAAACCATAAAAGTACATATAGATTGGATTATATAAAAACAACTCGACGACTTTATGTATCTCAATTAAAGTTTGAAAAATCGCTAATCTAAATACTATCGAAATAAAATTCTGTATCAATTTCACATTTCTAGCTTTGCGTTTCATTATGTGCGAAATCTCACACGACAAAATTTTTTTTCGTTCCTAGATTTGTGAATACAGTGTATTCACTGACTTTGTGGGATGACGGTTGTGCCGCCTAGAAAAGGAAAATAAGTTATTAGAAAATTTCCCTTTGTTTATCAACAATGTGTTTTTGCTATTGTATTTAAATTGTGTGAGTACTACATATCGTTTTTTCAGAGTTTGCGCAAAGTTATTAAGATTGTGAAGCTGTGCAAAGATGTACAATTTATTGTGTATGAAGCAAGCTAGTGAAGTGAACTTTAAGAAATAGAATAGTACAAAATGCATAAAACTTTTGCAAAATGTATAAAACTTTTGCAAAATGGCCGATCTCAAGAAAAGGAGATTTTTACAAGACATTTTTACTTGTGTACAAAAAACCTTGTGTCATTATTATTATTTTTATTTTTATTATTATCATCATTATTATTATTATCATTTAGCAACCATTTTAGCAGAAATAAATAAAAGGTAACTTACTGAGCAGCTTAAGGCCTGGGAGCAATCAAGGTATTATTGTGGGATGGAACTAAGATATTCCAATTTTTATGCTGAAGCATTGCATCAGAAGCCAGCGTTTGCGTTTGCATTTTGTGATTAACAATGGCACTCACTGCAATGATACATAAGATGATCCAAGAAAAAAGGCAATATGTGCTTTAAGTGAAAGCTCTATTTAAATAACGTTCCAACCATGAAGCACTTTGGTGGAAATTGGAAATATCAAGCATACATACAGTCATACAATATACTACATGTATATTACAATCCTGTGCGAGTGAAGGAGGGTGGGATAGTGCGACATTTGTGAGAAAATAGCAAGGATGAAGATTTCTTTCAACTGCAGCGCGCTGGATACTTGGCTCGAATACAATAGTAGGAAATGTGTGAATATAGCACACGTTGTTGCGTGCTCCTTTAGACCTAATAACTAAACTAACTAGCTTTAGTGCAAAGAAAAAATACAATGATTCAAGTGCTACTTTTGCTCAATATTTCAGCTTTACCAAATCACAAAAAATATTTTACTTCTCCAAATTTCAATTAATCCAATTCGGTGCATCAGCTACTCCCAAAGCGACAGACTGAGAGCTACTAACAACGAACATTCAGAAAAAAAGAACATTATGTATACCAAAAAAAAAGAAGTAAGCTAACTACTTTCCAACTTTGAGCAAATAAAGCGTTGCTAAAGTGAAAACAAGTGGTACGCTTGTACAATTCTTTCTAGGAGGGTTTTTCAATGGGAGGAGCTGAGCATTCAAAATAAATTATTCGGTACAGATTTCATTTATCGTTTTTACAGTCACAGGTCGTCGTTCAACATAAATTACTAGCTGACTACGATATGATTCCGCTTAAAAAATAATCAAAAACGAGCTTAAAATTTGTTTAAAAAGAAAAAAGAAGCAACAGAATTGCGATATTCTAAACTAAGCTACGTACTTCAGCATCATACATTCATTCACCAAGGGCATATTATAAACTAAATCAATTGACAGAATTAAATCCCTCCATAAGAACATGGCTTCTTAAAAGTTGCTCAAATCAAGGAGAAGATGCAATTTACAAAAAAAAATACTATAAACTGACTCCTAAAATTCGGATACGACTAGCACTCTTGTCATTGACAAAAGGGAGGATGGAGGGTGGCTTGAAGCAGCACAAATTAGCCAGTATGTATTACACACCACTCACCTTGATGGGGTACATAGGGAACTTGTATTACATTTGGTGGACCAGGTGGGAATCCATAGGGTACTACAGGAACTCCTACGATTGGATACCCCACATGGTGGCTGTGACTGTGGCTATGATTGTGGCTGTGGCTGTGGCTGTGGCTACCACTATGACTCCCACCTGTCTGCCCGTAACCGTGTCCATTTGACGGAACGACATTCCTGCGGATTTAATTAAAATTCATTAGAAAACCAAATATAGATAATATTGTACACCTTATTTGATGAAAACAGTGTGGTAAGCACTGTCAAAAGTTAAAACCCATACGTTGGAGCAGATTGGTTAGCTTGAGGCGTACTATTAGGCTGATGAACTGAATTATTTTGAGGGGCAGCTCCATTAGGGGGGAGGTAGTGCATTGGAGGATGCAGTTGTGCACCACCTGAACTCTCTGAAGGAAATACCGGCATAACACCTCCTGGCACTACCCGCATAACCTGCGGAGAATCAATGAACGATATACTGACAGCTCTAGCCAAACAACTATTATAAATGGAATGTGACAAGAAGATGCGGATAGAAAGTTCATACTGGATGAGCATATGGTCCTGCTTGAGACACGAAGTATTGGGTGTGGTGGGGGGGAGCTGCCTGTAAAGCCGTAGCTTGGGCCAATATAGGTGGTCCAGCTGTCATTTGGACAGGCTGGTTCATTTCCGACCGGGGTGGCATCCCCACCATGCCGCCTGAAGGAAAGGAATTCTTATATCACAACTTTGAATATTTATTCCCAAATACATTCCAAATTTCGAAGACCAGAACTTTTGTCCATGCAACATTCAAGACTAATTATAGACAGAGAAACAAGACAAGACAAGAGATCAGAACAAGACATACAAGCAGTAGGAAATATAGTGCCTATGCTAACCCGACCGAATCAATATCAAGTGAAGACAGTACTGCAAAATGAAGCAGCAAAGAGTTTCGACATTTACTTGTCGATCTCCGCAATGTATTTCATAAAAGGCAACACTGCAATTTTTGTTATAACCAAAAACCGTGAACCGTAAGCATTCTACGTACTATACACTGAAGATCTTTAACCTTGCCATGCACATATACGATAATAGTTAACATCCAACTGCTCAATTTGCTCAATCATAGGATTAAACACAGCTGACATCCAAATTTTCGATATCTTATAAATATTTTGCTGATGTATATACATTGCATGTCTACTGCAGCTTTCACTTGTGTTTTGTTCAGACTAGGAACGGAAGGATTTCAAAAAGTGAAAACATTCCCACAGTAACAACAGGAGAAAAACAAAAGTAAGTTGAGAAAGGTCTAGTATCTGATAAAATAGTAGATAGCGTCCTTTCAGTAAACAGTTAATGTTAAAAATCAGAGCAAAGACGTTTAATATGTGCTAAGTATTTGATGGTGTTAAATTGAGTTTTGAGTGGGAAACAAACATGATACATGCTTAGGATTAGGATTGATGACTTTGAGACATCTAACTACTGAAAGTGAAAGTGTGTGTTATCAAAAGGGAATTAAAAGCTGGAAAATAACAAGTGCGAGAAATGTTCTGGTCAAAAATCATAGAAGTAAAACAAAAAGACAGGAATGAAATCAGCAATGCTACAAAGTGGGGTTAAAGCCAACCTTTTCGATGACCTCCATGACGAGGCGTCGTTACACCTGACGAGGTGGAAGAATTAGAAGAAGGTGTAAGCGCCGAAGGATATGGCTGCGCCGGCGCATACAACAACGGTTGCATGGAAATAGGCATAAAAGAGTGGAGCGCCGGAGCAGCCACGACCTGTTGAGTGGCTGCAGGGGTGCTTGGCGGACGTGGCGGTGTACTGGGAGACCTCTGAAAATGTCACATGTACAATCAAATGATGCTTTTCTTGAAATAATGAAACAACTAACAATTATCTAGCCAAACTAAGAAAAATGTCACGGTAAAAATTATGACAAACCGATGTGAATTTTGTAGGATTAAATTCCTTGGCATTCGGATTGAACGTAAACTTTTTCTTTGATTCTGCCTCCCCCGCTTTGGAATCACCAGTTGAAGTGGGGGTATGATTATCTGAAGGACTTGTCATACTGCTAGTGCTAGTTGGAGTGCTCTCACTGACAGAGACATTCGCAACACTTGGTGTACTAGGGGATGCAGTAGTTGACACAGCACTAGGAGTTGATGTGGTAGCCGCAGTAGAATGTGCTGAAGTGAGGGGACTCGAAGCTGGGGGAGGATTGGCAGAATCTGATGCTGCATTAGGAGGAATTAATGGTGGTAAAGATGTCGCAGCTTCCTCTTTTTTAATTTTATTGGAAGAGATCGATGACGGTGCAGATGGAGGACTTGGGTTTCTAGTTGGTGCTGCACTGTTTGTAGCTAAAACATGAGGTGGCATTCCTACCTGTTGAGGAGGATTGCCCTGAGGCCGTCTCATTTGTGACGTATCAGATTGTTGAAGTCTAAATGTATTGCTGAATTCTTTCAGTTTAACTGGATCTAGGAATTGTTAAGAATATGCATGTTAAGACTAAAGCGTATTTTCGAATAATTAAAACGTCATTTAATCATTTCGGTAATCTCACCTTTACGATCCATGGGCACTTGTTTGTTCATTCTTTGAGGGCGAGGTCCAGAGTCCTCCACCGGACGACGAACGTCACCATGACCTGCTGAATTTCCATATTGATTTGGAGGTGGAGCACGACGACTATCAAAGTTCCTCCGATCCTGGTGATAAACAGCGTTTGGAGGCGCACCATAATTGTTACGAGGATTTTGATTTTGATTGTACATTGGCTTCCTGGCTATGCCACTGTTGTTGTTTGTATGCGATGGTCCATTGTTGTTCGACGGAGGGTGAGACTGCGTTGGAGCAGGAGCACTTGGTTGCATGTTAGTTTGCCGACGTGAAGGAGGTATATATTTGTCATTTCTGGAAAGTATATGAGAACTTCTCAAGTAAAATGTGAATCGTTAATAAAGTGTAATCGTCATTGTAAATGAGATAAAGCTAAGCTCTGCACTTACGGAACTGAACTGGTGTTATTGTTATTATTATTGTTGACACTGGTATTGGAAGTGTTGTTTCGTGGGCGAACAACAGCTGAAAATGCTTCCTCTTCATCTCCATTCTCAACTTGTGACCGTTCCCAGGAACCCGTTCCACGTTCAATTTCTTGTGCGATTTGGTTAGCCTGCTCTTCTAATCTTTTAAATTCTGTGTCATTTTTATCCACCTTTGTTGTGTAACCACTGAGGTCATGATTGAAAGAGGAAACTACGCCGTATTTTTCTTCATTCTTCTTAAACATGTCTTTAGCCTCCCATCCATTCTGTTTCGAAGCAGACAAGAAAAACAAGTCAGCGTTAAAAGTTGAACTATTAGATAAGCAGTAAACATAACAACTACACAGCAACGAAATCAGTTTCTCAAACTCACTGCATTTCCTGCTGCGGATTCCAACGTTGTTTCCTCTTTGGTGTCTTCGGAACCGTCCCATGGCGTTAATTCCTTATCCCGTAAGCCTCCGCCACCACGACTGTTACTTATCGCAGTGTCCGTTGCAAATTCTCTCGTGGGATATGTCAAGTCAGCATTCACACATTTCATTGACAAAATCTAGATTAATATCATACGTAAGTTAAGGTGCATATTCAACTCTGTATCCCAAATGAAAACAATTCAGGCTCGATCTGATTATAAATGTCCAACAAATCATTTCCAAAGCATAGCTGAATATTAGCTTAATAGAGACTATGCAGTAGGCTAAATAATCTGCTCTCACCTTTAAATTATGATTAGGATGGCTTTTTAACATAAAAATCAATCCATCGCGAAATCAACTTTTATGCTGTACAAGCACATTTCATCAGTCTATACTAATTTTAATTACAAATTATGTTATGCCACATGTCAATTCGGAATTTTTCGTAAAATATTGAATCAAGGAATACCATAAACTTTTAAAGAAGCTAACTCCTATGTATTGGTTTTCATTGTACTCGAAAACTCCCGAAATAGCTTTCATGTCTTAGTGTATCATTTTATTGCATCATATCAGCAAATAAAATAACAAAAATGTCTTCCATATTTCTTTCTCTCATCCAAACTGAGTGATTAACGCATAATACTCACCCTCGCTCGCTCTTATCTGCCGGAGACCATATATATATTTAAGCCATACTTTTCTTATCTTGTCTAGTGTGGAGTGATGAGTCACTCATAGCTTTAATGTGATTACTTATCCAAATTCAATTATGAAGGCAACTACTCCTTATACATGCGTAAATCACTGTGTGGGCTGAGTCTAACCACCTCTTACCAATACAAAAGCCTTTGAACATTGATACAGTTAAATAGTTTGGATTCTTCTTATCAGTCCTCATGCTCAACAAACTGAAACAATGCCCTCCGTCTAACTAGACAACTCTGTTCTATTTAAGCTGTAATCCAGACTAATACACTCAAGAACCTTATCAGCCAAGCCAGTCTAAATTTAAATAGTAGCTGAACTTATGACTTGTTACAAACTAACCTTCTCACTGGGAATGACTAATACGTCAAAATGTTTTTCGATTGATGCATCATCCTTGTTATCAGTTACAAGATGTGCAGCCTCTAATAAAATTTCCATTGCTGATGAAAACGCCACATAGATTCCTTCGTAGACTTCTCCATCTCGGGTAGTTATCTCCGCTGATGATCCAACCAAGACGGTCATATTATACGTAAAATAAGGATCGTCCGGTTTCCCCTTCGCGTCAAGCCTAGTATTTTGAGTAAATAATAAAAAGCACATTAGAATGAATTTATAATTAAATGCGAACAAAATGAAAAGCGCATGGCAGAGTAATGGGCAAACATGTTGCGAAAAGCTTAAAAAGAAACTCCACCAAACTGATACCGTTTTGCGTCACACGTATTTAATGTGCATGGTAAACATATAACAAGCAATGCAGTAACCCAAAACTAGCTTTGCCCAAAAAATCAATTAAGGATCAAAAGTATAATATATTACTGTTTATTAGCATGGGGCCGCTGACCCTTCCCCTTCAAATGCGCCGACTTCATGACGCGAGGCAAGAGAGTACTAGCGCACTCAACGAAACCAAAGTTTTACCAAAAAATAGACAGATCACTAGAATTTCACGAAATCGACGACGTTCCCACGCCGGGTACAAAGTACCAACTACAGAAACTGGAGAATATCCAGGAGTAACGAGAGAAAATAGCTTTCACCGTTACGCCTTACTCGCCCGATAGAATTATAGTCAATTGTAAAACTAATACACGTTTATAAGTCTCAAAAGTGACAGTTCCACCGCCAAACCGTTGTATTATTACTTAATTAAAATTTCACAGTTTTAAAATGGAATACAATCCTGAGTAAACTTTAAATACCTATCTGTTACGAAAATATATGAGTCAGTGCAAAAATCCGTTAATAAATTCTTATTCTTTCACCAACCATTAACAGAAATTTTGATTTGTTTTCACTTCTTGTACGCGCACACAAAAATTATGCACTGGTTAGCATTTAATATTACATACAAATAGTTTACCGGAAAATAGCGACTGCGTTCGTGTTAACAAATAATTAACAAGAAACTCTTCAACAATAGTTGTGTTCTTAAAATTTGTGCCTTTATGGAAGACACAAGAAACGTTATATTTAGTCGTTAGGAGTTCTATTCAACGGTTTACACTCAGTTGGTCAAGACACCTACAATAATATGAGAGATAATTTCACGATATTACTTTGAAATCCTACAAAGATCCAAAGATATTACAATGTTTGTTTCAGTTAGAAAAATAAAATCAATTAGTTTAAACGAATACAATGATTGGTTTGCGCTTCCCACCTTCAATCAATTAATTACAGACTTGATTCCTTTTTCTAAAACGTTAGTTTTAGTTCCCTTCACTTGACAAACTAGTGGTAGCTAATTTACCGAACACACAACAATTGCAAGTTAATAATGGTCGATTATGTCGACCGTACTGATTATTCATGACAGGTTAATAAGAAACTTTTAAACTGGTCGCCACGTCACGACAATCAAATCAAAAATCTCTGTTTTTCTAATTTTGTTCTCAACGCGTTTTCCTTAAACTGCTTACCGATAACGATGTATAGCAAAACGATTATAATTCCAGAAAACGACTTCGATCACCCGCTCATAGCTTTTGGAGGCGTTAGGCAAACCAAAATAAAACTCGACTGGAGCGAGATGATGCATCTATGAAGTTTTAATATCTTCCCGTTTCTACTTATTTTTCTAACTGGTCACTCTCAAGTTACCGAGTGGTCTCAGTTCTTGTACTTTACTTCTTTCGATAATGACTCTGGAGACTGATGAAATCAAAATTAGCGATGAATATTACTGATTAAAGTTGACGACGGTGTTCTACCCCGTTCTTGCTTGAGTTGTGAGTAAAGTCGTTAAATAAATTGAAACCAAGGCTACTAGGCAATTTAATGGTTGAATGATGATGTGTAGTAGTGTCCTGGTCACGGTAATCTTCTGCAGTGCTGATGACTGACACGATGGTCTCTCACACTTAAAATGTGACTGCAAACGAACGAGGAAAATTTATATTCACAACAAATATGTGTGGCGATAACTCTTTCGATACAATATTTCTATTTCTATAATAAATTGAATATTAGACGAGATATCTATTTTCAAGACGATTTTTCTTGATATTCGAGTGATGATGAAGAAGCAGTTGTTGAAAACTAAGTTTTTAAGGAGTACGACGAGGACAGGCAATGTATTTGAGATGAGAGAGCAAGGCAATAATAATACTACTGTGAAATGGGCAAAAAGTGCCACATATTCGTGTACTCTAGTGTGGCTGCTGCCGTTCAGTCTTGGGTATATGGAAAGCATGCCTGCCTTGCCTCCCTTCGTACCCCATAAGCATGTACTTATGTACCTCAAAATACACGGACGAGATGGGCTGAAGGAGGTGCACAAAACACTCACTCTGCTGGCTCCTTTACAGCTCACTCTCCATTCCCAATACGTCACATCACATCCCTCTACTGCCTTCACACTTTTCTCAACCCTTTCCTTCTCATCCAAAGCCTTGCTTCGAATATATATCGTTGCCAACTACACGAAGAGCATGAGGCTGCATGCTGCATGCCATACATTGCCATTGGATGTGTTTAGCCTCTTCTACGAGTCGAGATCTTGCTGAGGATCGGGATTGTGTATGCGACGTGTACACTCACTCACCGTCCTGCTACTACAGCCGGAAATTAACTCTACTGGAAGGCGTCAATAAATGTTGCGGATAAGGAACAACGTTGATGATGACGACGCTTCAAAATGTATGGATCGAGTTGATTAGTAAAAATGTGTAATACAATTTGCTTTTTGCTAAAGTTCCTTTCATTTTTGTAAAAATTTTTACAAAATTGAAAGGATATTTTATAAGCTGTGTAGGATTAGGATATCTTTATTAAAATTAAAAATCTCATTGCGCTTATCTTAGGAGAGGATGTAATTACAACGTGATTTACTTGCAATGCATCTCCAATATCTTTGGCATTTTTCACCATTAAATAAATAAAAAATTTCCCATTCTTTCAAATATCTCCGTCATCATCATTGCATGTTTTCTCGCAATAAATTTCCATAAAATCAGATAAGATTTTTGCAGTCAAACATGTAACACCTTTCGGACAACCTGTCAAACAGACATGTTCATAAAATCATAAAGCTTGCTCACCCTCCAACGTTAATAATATTAGCACACACCACTACCACACCACACGACGACTTTGTACGTCTTAGTTTGGCACATAGTTTTTTTTTCTTTCCATCCAATTTCTCCCATTCACTCACCTCTCTCTCTCTCCATAATATCATCCAACAAAATTCTGCTCTTCTCATACTCGACTCGTATACTGATTGTGAGTAAGTCCACCACCGTCACATACAGAACAGCGAGAGAGAGAGAGAGAGAGGAGAGGGAGATACACAGAAAGCATTGAATTTAAACGGAATGCATAGCATGCTTAAAATTACATTCCATTTTATGACTATCCCTCTTACACACTTATTCCCATTCTTGGTGAGATGAATATTATTTTGTACATAGGCTTTTTACGAGCACGCTGCTGTATATTCCCTATTTCGCTGCATAATTCATTTTCTCTTGTAAGTAATGTACTTTGTTCAACTCTGACTACAATGATGCTAGGGGGCTAGATTATTGCATTCCGTAGAAATACACACGGGTTCATTCATACATTGTCCAATGTCTGCGTGCCTTTTATTCCTCTTGGTTCCTTCCTCATTCTCAGTTTCGTTTCGATATATGTGTGCCTTTCGTTCGAGTTGAGCTGAGGGATGAGAGTCAAGAGAAGAGAATCCGGCTTAACCTGATGTAAAAAGACAGAAAAGAGAGGAGAGAGATACAGAAAAGTGTGTGAGTGTAAAGTCACTCACTACTTATTACTTTAGTCTACTCGATAAATGTATAAAATGTATATGTGTGGATTGGACGTGTATAATATGTGTAGCAATAGCAATAATCACTATCACGTTCACCAAGTCTTGTTGGCTTTGGTGGTCTTTCTGGTGTCTAGCTAGAGGTGTATTACGAAACTGCAAAATACCATAATAGAACGGTCGCTCACTCACTCGCTCAAAAAAGAAGGGTTTTTGTAGTTTTGTGCGAGATGTGAGATAGGAATTTGTTATATTGTGTGGCCACTGCCTTTGCTTCTTTTGTGCTTTACTGTATAAATAGAATGGAAGCGTGTATTCGAATTCGGGAGAATGAATGTTCATGTTGACTTTTTTTTACTTTGCAATGGATATGATATGAGCACACTTGACTTGAACTAGCAAATGAGGCAAGGCATGGTAATGGAAAAAGCAGAGCTGACGAGAGAGAATGAGTCTATGACTTTAGAAAATGAATTGTTATCAGGGGAAGAACAAAATTACGAAAAGGATGTGTAGAGCGACTAGCGAATCGCTGGTGCTTGCTCATAATCTCTATAAATATTGCCTCGATGACGCTTCCACAGACAGCGGGAGAGGTATACTGGAACATTAATTGGCTTTGGAATTTTTTGTCATATGGATGGATTTTTAGAGTCGATACATTCCGTTGTGGGCATACTTTCGAACAGGCACAAGCACAACTGTCTACCTTTGAAATTAATTAATAATTAGAGACTAGCTGGGAGTTTTTCTTGTGGAAGGAATTTCTGGAAGTGGGTCAGGCCTTTGGAAGGCAGGAATTGATTTAATTGTATGAGATGACTAGAGAATGTATTCATTTAGCTATCTCTCCCTTTGTATGAAGTAGGATTATTGCATTGCAAGCGTGCATATGGAGGTTGTTTTCAATGGTTAAATTTAATAATAAAGAAATAAATCAATTTTTAATTACATGATAAAAACATGCTTTGTAATATTCCTTTAATTGAAGGAACAGACAGGATGTAGGTAGATATGTTTGTTATGAGGGCTTTTTCTTGAGACTGATGGAATCTCAACGCATTATCTTATATTTATTCGGCTAACTCTCATCCTCCCATCCAATTTACAATTTAGATTTTCTTAAGCATTTTTTTCAGTCAGTCATCCTCCCGGCTTTTACATCCGTCTCAATCGCTTTCATATTCTGGAGAAATTTGTATCACTGTCATTGAACTTTACCAAAGTGTAGAGATAGATACGAAGTGTGCTTGTGTGAGAAGGACAATGGCAGGAGGAAGTTTATGAAGCGTAGAAAAAAATCCCAACCAAGGAAACTTATTGGAATAAGGAGACGGAGAGAGACACTGGGATTGCACCATTTTCCAAGCTTGTGCGCAAAACTAGATGTTCTCTTTTGTCATTTAAGTCCTCCGGGAGGAGTTTTATGCAAAGTGATCTTGGAATGTCATTAAATGTTCTTGTTTTTTGTACATGTTTTCCTCCATTCTGTTTACTAAAAATGCGTGTATACAAGTTCAAACCTCCTTCAAGGTTAATTGCAATTTTTGAGTCTGTCATTTCATGTCATGATCTTCTCAATGCCAAAGTATTCAGCAGGCAGCAGTTAAGTTAAGCGAGCTTGAAACAGTTGACGATTGACAATTTCGAATAATTTGCTCACCTTAAAATTTAAGGCTTAAATCTTTCCCTATCTCTTCCAGTCTTGTGCTACTTATTTTGGTACAACTGGAAAAGGGCAATTAGAAGAAGTGGTGAATACCCCCAACGGCTAGTACGCAGTGGCTATTTATTGATTGCTATAAATATCTTTATACAATGACGAACTTTGATTACATGACCAACACGACCAGGTAGACTTGTCCGTGTACGCACGTATGGAAATGAGTTAATGCAAATTGACAAACAGTGCAGCTGCACACAACCCCTACACATTTTCTTTCTTGCAAGAAGCTTACTCACTCGTCTGTCAAAAAACGTCAATTAATAGACAGCTAGCAGCTTGCACTCCTCCTGATTCTGTCTATGTTGGACATTGGACATTGCCAATATTATATTAACCTTTTTCAATCCAATTATGCAGTCATGCAGAGACGGAAAAAAATATATCATAGAGGAGGAGAGGAGAACCAAAAAGAGCAGTACAATTATCTCACAAGACTTACAGCGTCTTACATGAACTGAAGGGTGACCGATGTTGGAGTCATCTTGTGAAATAATGTTTAGTCTTTTCAGTAACTTGAAGCAGAGTGAGTAAACAAAGAGATTCTCCTGAACAGGCTTCATAAAATATTTGCTAGATGACACTAATAGGAGTTGTAATTTATTGGAATTGGAATGCATACCTCAGTCGAGTTCGTGATGATATTTCATCTCAGCTCAGGTAAAGATTACGTTGTTCTCTGGAAAGGACGAAGTTATGATTTTCCAAGCGAGATAATTAAATGAATTACGTTAAATGAATTTCCTACGCCTGACACTTCTCTTTAAAATTAAACTTTTGTCTTAAGTATAAAAGCATATAATTTGATTCTAGAAGGGAATTAGAGAGTAAGGAAATGCTATCTAGTCACTGACTTGTGACTCATTCAAATTCCTGTATGTTGTGAGAATCTTCTCATTCCCATGTAAATTCCATCTGCGCTAACGTACAAATCTGGACTTGACATTCACTCATTTCAATTGGATTTCATATTAAAAGGGTTTCTACTATAAATTGACAATTTCTTTCTTGCTTATAGGTAACTACCCGTTCAATTCCACTTTGTTCAAGGCACATATACCCACAACGGTTGTGCACGTGGAGAACGATTAATTTTACATTAATGAGAAACATTTGTCACGAAAGTAGTGGAAAGTCACAGTATATCACGGCAGCCATGGTCGTTCCTCAAGTGGCCAATGTATAATTAAATACTTGTAATTAAATACGTCGTTCCCCTGCCATGTGCCAAGGTTGATGGGAGTAGTGTGTGGTGTGAACGGAAACTCGACCTTTTACCAGTGATAAGTATTGATCACTTCAATGTCATTTAATCAATTTGGACAGGATGCAGAGAAAGGAGTTGTTTGATGTAGCATTTTATGCTACCCTTTTACCCCCTTCCCTTCAAGATGAACGTTTTGGAACGATTGGCTTTCCACTCCATGTTGTTCACAATGTTTATCCCCAATAGATACATACATGTACCCACAGTGAGGAAAAAAGGCATTTTCTGTTATATGAACTTTAAGGTCCTACTAGTTTTTAATCTACGTGATGGACTCGAACATGCATCAAGCTCGACTTGTCTTTGTCTCTGTGCATGGCCAGTCAAGTAAATAAAAAAGGGAAGTAGGAACTGTGCATCAATGCCCTTGGGATGTATTCCAGCTATTTTAGAAGGCCAGCTGTACATCCAGCATTTTAAGTAGAAAGAGATGCATGTATTTTTAAAAGAAATTAAAGAGAAGTGCTGCTTTTCTCTAATAGAATAAATAAAATGTACGTCATGTTCACATTCAAGCAAAATGAGTCAAATGATTGAATTCCATGACATGAGAGAATCTCTTGTGACGAGGAGCTTATATTTTCTTAAACTTCCAAGTTTGGAAATGAGAGCGAATCCGATTCGTCGTGAAAAATGTTTGATGTGTTAAATGTATATAGCTGTGGGAATTTCATACAATTCGTAGAGTTTTACTCGACAGCTGAAGGAGATCCCACGGAGCTATCCATCTTTCAAGAGATTTTTCTCTCTCAAAGCTGTGTACTTCAGCTTATCCTGTTCCCTTAATTTTATTCTTCTTTTGACGAGATGAATACTGACACGTGTATGACTATCAAAAAATTGATAATGTTTTCACTATAAGGATATAGATAATGAAATAAATGATGCATGCGAGCAACAATGCATATGACAAGATATTCATGCATGCCCTACTCGACAAACTTTCTTTTTCCTGTTTGCTCTCCTACTTTCTCCAAATGTCTGATTGGTGACGTTGACAATGCAAAGAGAAAAAGGGAAGAATTGCATAACACTTGGAAAGCATTTCACAAACTCGCTAGCATAGCACCACATAAGTGCCAGGTTCATATGTGTCATTTTGAAGCCAAAAATTACATGAAAGCTAGTGTAGAAGATGTGCAAGAGATCCGTGTTTTGTGGAATGTGGTATATACTTTAAGATGGGAAAGTGGAGAGTAAAGGGATGCTTGTCCGATTTTATTTAAACATCAGATATGATGACAGGCGCTTTACATGCATATGTCTTTTTGTTGCTAGCAAGTTTTTCCCCTCCTTTTACATACCTTTATGGACAATATCATCTCTCTCACCAGTGATGGTACATTGCATTGAAAGGATGGGATGGAGAAAGCTCTCATTGTGCTCTTGTCCCCATCGGAGGAAAGCGGAAAAGGAGGAGAAAAGTAGAGCAAGAGAAGGATAAGCTGATACAGTTCCAACATACATTTTTCTGCTCATCCTTTACACGCACATATTCCAAACACATGATGCAGGGTGGCACATTCTTCCAATAAATACAAGCATGAATGAGCCACCACACTATACCACCTCCATACCCTTACTGTGATCATATGAATGACAAGAAAGAGAAAGAGAGGCTTTTACTTTTCGCCAACAAAATATCCACTAGTTTCCATTCTACATATTTTTTTGTGCTGAAAAAAACCTGTAATAATGGCAAGGTACATTGATAGTGTGAGTATGTGTGTTTGTGAGCAAAGCAAGTAGAATTCCTTCACTTTTTAACACACTTGTTATTCATGGTATTGCGAGTGCCAGGAACAGTTTTTTTAACTGGGAAAATGTGAGGGGAAAACATTGCTCGTAATATTCAACTCGCTTCAGTATCCTGCAGAAGTCTCGTCGGGTTTTCACGCGAGTTTTTTCCTGCATAAACAAGTTTGCAATACAAATTTGTTATTTTTATTTTTAAAAAAGAACACCTTCATTTATAAAAAATTTTGTTGAAATTAAAAACTGTGATCTGTTTTTGTGCTACGAGTTCAGCTAATATTATCAAAGCAAAAATTAGAACTTTTTTGTTTTAATCACCTATTCATAGAGTTTCTCCGTGCAAAAAAGGTGAGCTCATATATTCTGTGTGTAGCACAAGCGTTTCGTTTACTCATAACTACCTATAATTTTCTCACGTGAAGTCTGCAAGGAGATGGTAAGCAGAGAAACCATATGACTTTCTGGGTTTTTCATTTTTCATACTCTTTCCCTTCATGTTATGCAATTGCAATACACACGTGTCCGTGAACGCCATATCATTCTTTCGATAGAAATATGATGCATTATCTTTGATAATTAACACAAGAGGACAAATACCATTTAAAAGCATGAATACATCAACAGGATATCATCTAGTGGAAACTTGGTCATAATCATAACGCACATGTGTAAAGTAAATATTATACGGACATTGCTTCTTGTTAGTGTTTCGTTTCCATGACACTTTTCATATTATCATATGAGTCGCTGTCCGTCCATTGTACGGTGACCAGGCGTGCATATGTTGTATGAAGTTAGATATTGAAAGTAAATTTACATGTTTTTCTTTCACTATTTATGGTTGGCTGTCTGTCATGAAGAATAATGCAAAGGTTGGTATGTATTTTACCGAGGTGGAGTGAACTTGCTTCGATATTTTCTATTCTTAGCAAGTTAACCTTTTTTTACAGATATGACTGTCTCGTTGTTAATAATTGATGTAAAAATAATACTCACGTTGAGTTCCTTTTTCTGAATATGACTTTGAAATTGGACTTTATTCTGTCGTAAACTTTTTTTCCATATTCTTTTCTGTAATGAAGCTTTCCATTCTTCAGAATATAGAAAATAATACAATATAACGTGGTTGTTATACCGTAACCGAAATGCACCATGTAATTTTTGCTGCAAGCGAGAGATTCTCAATCTTGCAGTCTTTTGTCTCGTAAGCAAATTCAAATTTTATGGTGATACCAAAGCAAAAATCAACACAAGCTCTCTCGTCTCCTCCACACCGTCCATATTCCATACTCAAAATAATATGCCGTTGAGAGGAGCCAATTTGTACATTCATTAAAAGCGCATCAAACCCCAAGAGATGGAGAAAGGGCCCAAGATTAATTACACGAATTGCCTTGTTCAAAAACTAGAGCAAAAGCTTGCGCAAAACAGAAGCAAGCCAAGTGTGCCCCTTATTCATTTTATTTATCTTGAGATACACTTGATTATAGGATCGTACTCCCTCTACAAAATCTCTTAGCTCCAACGACTCAACCACTTTGGATTCGACATGTCATGTGGCTACCCAGTACCCACATCAGTTTTTCCTTGGTGGTCCAATGTCACCCCGTGTGATGTCAAAATAAAGCATTCCCTACTAGAAGACATGCTGATTAATAACCCTCCTCTTCTAATTATCAGGGCAAGTGCTAACTTGGGAAATCACATTAATTTATATGCTCCGCGAATCTCATACTGCAGCAGAAAACAGATGAGAAAATTAGATGAAACTATGAAAACGGAAAGCCACAAAGAAGCCTTTTTCCTTACTAAAAAGGAAAGCCTTGTAGTATTGCAGTAGTGGGTCCGGGAGCGTTGCAGAAATCCTCTGTTTATTTATGCCATGCTCATCACACACACATAACATGAGTCTTGTTTTTTTTCTCCATCTTCCTTCCTCACTTCTTTAGTTTGGTACACTAGAGCAGATGCAGTTTATCGCTTTTCTCTACCACACTTTCTGAGTTGTATATTGTGCAATAATATCTCTAGCCATATATGAAGTACTTTTATGTCACACTTTAGTATTACACTAGTTTCGTGCATTTTTTTTCTCTTCTGAAATTTCCAAGCTCAAAAGAAAAATCTCAAACTTGGAAAAACCCTGAGCAGAGTCAGCCACATTGTACACGTTTTCCACGAAAAGCAAAATAATACAAAGTCAACATTTATTTGATTTATAAAAATGATCATGCTCTCAGCTCTCTCTAAGCCTGAATCGGAAATTAGAAGTGTGGAACAAAATTCTGGATTTTTTCTACCCAAACATACTCATTACAATTCTTTTATTAGCTTCTATTAAAATTTCCTCTATCCATTTGGCGTCTATTATTAGGATATCCTTTAGAAAAATTGTGAAATTATATTTTTCAGAGGAACTACTACAAGAAATTACAGTAATTTCCATCTACACAGTTTAACCTTAATATCTCTCGGTTGCAAAGTTAAACGACTTGTTTTTAATCAGCCTCTATTATAATTACACTTGAGTAGATTGCTGATGTATTCCGTAAAGGGGAAAAACAAGAGAGGGACTGTTCTCTACTTTTGTGTTTTATTTGGGCTGTCTGCCGTGCATTTTTATGTTTATTACCAATTGTGTGAGAGAACTTACTTAATCTGTAGGATTTCAATCTTGCCAGAGTGGTATTTATATGAATGAATTATTCAAGGCATTTCACTTTCTTGTTGCTCTGCGAGCAAGCGTTATCATCAGCGTTCCTGTCTCCAAAAAGCGGAAAGATTTTTCCTACCTTTTTAATTGGCTTCTGGCTATAGAAAAAATACTATTAGGGAGAGGAGTGGAAGCACACAGGTCTTAAAATCATTTACTATTAATTCAACTACGGAGCCTTGCTTGTTAGCTGTATATTCTCTGGTATCAACATTTTTGGTGTCTGCGGTTTAGGAAGTTTTTACAGGGATTAGGAGCAGGATTATACTGAGGACAGATGGAAAAAAATAAACCTAAACAGAAACCAAAATGTCAGGACAATGTGATACCCAAACTTGCGTCTTCCATTCATTACCAAAAAATAAAGGAGACAAGGGTACAAATTGAGGATTTCTCTGTGGAATAATGCAATGCTGAATTGTCTTTGTTTATATCCACGAATTGAGAGGGAAACAGATTCCTTTGCGAAAATAAACCCATTCAGTTTTATCCTCGTTGCTAGCAGTTTAGCCAATGGAACAAGTAAACTTAAGTTTGAATGGTTTAATCATAGGAAAATATACAGCCAGAGTTTTGGGACGAGGTCAGGTAAACAGTTTTGGATCTTATGAACATATACCTTAACCTCTCGTTGCATCTCACGTAGTGCAATGGCAGGAAATGAGAAATGATTTGTGTATTTGTTCATTTTTTCATGATATTGCATACATTTGCATGAAGTATATTACTTCTCGCTAACTGAAACTCTCGTACATCGCTTATATTCTCTTCATGACTGATGTAAGTCATCAAATGTGCTTCATGTTTGCACATATTTTTTTATCTCATATAAGCAGATATAAGAGTGGAAGGAGCCAGATAAGGTAAACAGTTCATGAGACGTTGAGCAATCACACAAGGTGGCTAAATAAAACAAACTTTTTTGGGATTTTGCAAGATTTCATGTTCGTTTTTTTGGAAATAGTTGATGGCTTTTACGATCATTCGTGTTTCAACTCGAAAATTATATTTAGAAGTTTTGGTAAGATTTTTTCAGGAAGATTTTATAATTGATAGATATACATCAGAAAATGGATGCATATTTTTATGAAAAAAAACTTTAAAACTCCTCCTCTAAACAACATATATCTTGTGCAGCATGTGCGAATGAGGAGGATGGAGATGACAATGAAGAAATAAATGTTATTTTGTAGATTGTAAATTAATTCTTGTAACAAAAAATCTCCACCACCGCAAACTGCAGTGAATACCGTATTGTGACTGTGACTAAGCTCCACTGCTTATTTATTGTTAAAAGCTGATAAAAAAAGCGAGAATATTATGTGGTATTTGACTGCCGAAGGATAAGGATCTTTCATTAGCATGCATGCAAAAATGATACTCGTTAACTCGATTTTTGCTCCCACCCCTTCATAGTAATACGTACAATAATAACAGTGTTAATAAAACTCAAAAGGAAGGAGATATAGTATGGTATATGCCAAGTGTAGTACAAACTCTCATAAGTACTTGGTTTTAGTCCTTTTTTGCAACGTGACTGCTTAAACTACGATTATTACCAGTTTTAACATGTGCCTTTAATGTTCTCCCACTCGTCTCTTGTATCTTGTTGTACATAACGAGCTATTTTTTAACACAACAAATTTGCACTTGTACTGACATAGCAAAAGGGAGTCACAGCGCGTGTCGAGTGTCGACAATTGCAACATTTTTTCTCCTCCTTTTTTCAACTTTTATTCTTGTTCCTAGTTATTCCCCAAAGCAAGTTGGAAAGTGAAGCTTACCAGATCCACAATTCGATTGTCATCATTACATTATTCGAGTCGTGATCTTGGTCTTGGTGACAAAAACACTCAGGCAAGGATACAAAATAGTTTTGTGTATCTGCGTGAAGTAGAAACTCGTCTTAACATAATTTCCCTCTGCTTCCTCAACGAAAATTTGTTCCCTCTCTTCTCCTCGTTATTTGACAGGGAAACTAATTTAGTAATCCAATTGAAGGTCGTTGTCGACGCTGATGGTTTTCGTGCTTACAGGATCGCACTTTTCGTGTGAGAGCTTTTTATACCTTTTTATATTTTTCTCATTTTCGACTAATGCCTCAAACACGCGAATGATAGAATAGATAGATATATAATAGATATATACATATATATTTATGTATTCAATACAATATATGTTTTTTTTGCAAAATTTAGTCCAAGGGATGACATTGGTCGTGTGGTGTAGAGATAGACACGATATATTACATTGCTTATTGCTTCATTATTTTTTCACTCAGGTGCCGTGTAAGCGCTCCTCATGTCCATGTCGCTACTCCCTCTCCAAAAGTGGTAAAGTGTAGCGGGCAAGAAAAAGGAATAAGTATATCCGCTCCAGCAGTTTATTCCACCTGGAAAAGACGACAACGACGAGCTGACAAACGGAATTCTATTGATCTCACCATTGAGGCAGGATAGACGAGACTGGATTAAGTAAAGCCAAAGGAAGGAAAACCAACGCTGCACAAGGGGCAACGTAAAGGAGTAAGAGTTTTATTCCCCGCAACTGGTATTTTTTTCTCAGCTAGGAAAACATAGTATTTGTATTGCTCCACATAAACATAACATTTGCTATATAAGAAACTACAGATTCAGGGAGGACTACGGGTGGTGTGAAAGCAAGAGTATATTTTCCCATTGCATTGCAAGCTCAACCAAGCCTTGTTGCTGTTGGGTGGAATAGGGAAAACCCGTCATAGTAGTTTGCATGTGTTTGTACAGTTGGGAAATCGAAGAGAGTTCCAGGGAAAAGCAGCTAGCAGAGCCAGGTAGTGAGTTGAGTTGAGTTGGTGAAGTTAATAAGAGAAGAGTGGTGGTGCGCCAGTGGATTCCGTGTAAAAAAACTCACTCTCGCCTTTCTTCAAACTGACACAAACTGTCGATGTAAAAAGAGAAGTTCCTTTACAACAATCGAAGACAGAAAGAACTACACGTAGTTTTTTTTCTTATTTGTTGTCACAACTTTGAAAATTTCTTGTCTTGTTTATCTCGTCGACGGAGTGAGCTGATCGGATCAGCTTTTCAATCATACACAAATCCGAGTTGTCAGAAGACGTGAAGATGACGAGTGTTGTGAGCAAATCCAAGGAAAACTTTTACCGGCAATCAAAGTCAAAGGGAGAAGTGGCGGTGACGGGTAAGAGCAAAATTGTATTTTCTTCTTCTTTCTGTAACTTATTTTCCCCTTTGTCCTTCTCCTAGTCAGCAGTTTATGTTTTGGATTCGGTGCATATATGTATGAAAAAATTAGGTTGGGAAAAATTCTTGCAAGTGGCTACATTTTTCGTACAATTGGAGCATTCTCCAGGAAGAAGTAAAGGGCAAGTCTCACATAGCCCCTTTTCCTTGACAAGAATTCTATTCAACCATTTCAACCACTTGCGTCATTCCTTTCAATACAATAGACATTCTTTGCAAAAGCAAACACTTGTACTCATTTTATTAATTTATTGACAGTCTCATCTTGAAATTTTCCTTTTAAGTCAAACACTCGAAAAGGAATTTTGCAGAGAGAACCAGATTTTTTCCCCACTTTTTCTCGTTTTTATGTATGGGAAACCCTTATTTCTCCTGTTTACTTTATCCGGTTCTTTTTGTATATGATTTTACCAAGAAAACAACAATGCATGCTAATTTTATCTCCCATCTCCCCCTCCCCATCTTGTTCCGAAGAGGATTGCGAATTTTTCATGTTATTTTCTCGTACACATTACTCGCATACCAGGGACTCATATCAGGAATTTTTGGCATTTCAAGAAACTCAAGTGGAAAGGGTGTCTGCACATTCCGCTCCTAAATGAACCGTTATATATCCTCTCTCATGATTACTTTTTATAAAAGTGTCTATACAACGCCTTTGGAGAGTTTGGAGAGGGAAAGAAAAATATTCCAAGTATTACCACAGCCTCGCGTGCTTTCCAAGCATTACACTGTTGAAAACAGGGTGAACATATGTACCTCGGTATATCATGGATTTCCTTGCCTTTCAATTGCTTTTTGCCGGAAGTGTAGCGTTTTTCATAGACGAGTGTAATGCAACGCTTTCATTCTTTTAATGGCGAGTAAATGAGATTTCTTTGATCATTATACTTAGCACTGATTGTAGTACAGCAGAAGAGTGCAAAGTTTTTTTTTGAAAGTTTTCTCCCTTTCGTTCAAGCTCCTCTACTAATGAAATTTTGTATGGGTGTAGTGTCCACGCTGTTTCGTTTCACAGGTCGTTTTCAATTGTGTGAAACTAGAAATTCATCAAATCTTTTACCTTTGCTTAAGAAGTAGTTGAAAGTTGAAAATCAAACAAGAGAGCTTTCCCAAGTAACTCGCAGTATAAAGCAAAGGAGCCTTAGAGGAAAAAACGTTGATGATTCATTCATTCATTAGAAGGATTTTATAGTCGTCGAAAGAGAAAAGAAATCCTCATTTCCCGTGAATACAATCCTAACGACGTAGATTCTTGAATAATTACAAGCATTAAGAATCCCTCATTAAATATGGGCATTGCTCTTTCGACTCAAGGATTTCCACAAAACTGGAGTGTTTTCTTTGTAGAAATATCCCCACAAAATAAAGTTTCTCTAGAAAACAAAATTACTGGGGGTACTATGTACTAGGAAGCGGTGGGGATAAAAACATGAAAACCTCTTAATTTACATTTTGTCAATTATTTCTTCCCCATTAATTCATCACACAAGGAGAGCATTAATTTTAAAGAAAATACACTCCACATAAAGATTTATGTACATCATAGGGTTGAAATGAAACCACATTCAATTCGATTTTCTGCCAAGTAACCTACCTAAAACAATAAAACAACGGTTGGCAATCATACGCCGAGCGAGCTTGAAGAAAACTTGAGTTTGAATAATATTCCACTTTATTACACATGCATATTTTAAAGAAAAGTATTAAATTCCATCACACTTGTTCCTTCCCTCGTGTCCACATGTCAGTCCTGGAGTGACACAGATCCCCAAGCTAATTACAGCTCATGTTTCATACCATATCCTTAAACTCTTCCGATGCGACAGTTTTTCTCTGCTTGAGTGTCATGGCAAAAGCTGTGTAGCTCTCATAACATTTTATACTGGATTGTATACCCCTCTATTATGTTTAAACGTCAAGGCAAGATAGTAGATTTTATTGCAGAAAATTATGCAGGCTGACTACCCAATGAATTCTAATTTTCATCTCTTGTCCTCCCCTCCTCCTCCCCATTCCCTTTCTTTCATTTAAAAGTAAGCAATGCATTGTGAAACTCCCAATCTCTGATTCCCTGACTGAAAACACTAGGCTTGGAAGGAATTTCATGTTTTTCGCGAATGAATAGCAAAGTAAATTGTATGTAGAGCGAAAGGAAGAGGGACTCGGAAGAAACAATCCTTACCTCGGGGGGGATTCCATTCACACTCTTTTCCTCTTTCCGACACGGAACACCACTTTGATATTAAAATATTTAACCGTGACATTCACTCTTAGAGAGGGAATCTCCCGTCAAGGATGTTTCACTTCCGTACCTATGATAAATGACGAGGCTTGTGTGCGAATGAACATTTCTTAGAATGAATTTGGGAATTGGTGTGTTGGGAGAAGAAGTAGCTTTTTTGACAAAAGTTGAAATATAGCTTTCAGCTTGTCTCATATAGTTTGACTTTTAACGTAGTACTCTCATTCTTTTTTTTTCAGAGGAGCAACTTCTCAAAAAGGAATATATCAGCCCTGATGATGTACTCCGGCTCAACAAAGTTACAGAGAGTGAGTAACACTTTTCATTCATTCTTTCAATCCTATTACGTGATTTAATTTAGCAGAAAGCCGTAATCAAACAGAGGTAGGGTGAACCTGCTAGCGTATAAAAAGCAATGTAAAGGGAGAAGGTCAAATTTGATTTCTATTGTGATTGTACATAGGTGTTTGTGTAAGGGATCTCAACAAATTTGCAAATTTTATTACCGTATAAATCATGCAATTACTTTGTGCGCACAATAAACACTCTTGGAAATAAAAAATATATATTAGGTAGTCAATTCTTTTTTCATCTAAACTTCCATACAATGGGATTTGGTTACAAAAGGGGAGAATGATTTTTAATGGATGTTATTTATTCATTGAGTTAAAAAACCAAGCAAATTCCTAACAACATAATATTTATCAAAGTTCAAGTTTGACGTAATTTTGTCGAAAGTTTTGCAAAAGCAATTTTTTTCTTCGGAATATTAATTACACCTTTGGCACTGGCACAACGTGGAGAGATTTTTATTGATTTGGAAAACCTCTCTGAAAAAAAAATTGTTTATAAAACGGTAAGCATATTACACTGACGTTTTGTTCATAGAGGTTCCTTGGTTTAAACATTAAATTGTGTTTATCTGATGGCCCCAACTGATTCCTTGGGTATTATTTTTGCTTTGGTGACTTGCTCAAGAAAAACGTACAGGAGGCTGATTTCGTTTATTGCTCATAAAAAAGGGAAGGAAACACTTGGAGGAAAGGCCAATGCACCTCGCCTCCATAAAACACTTTATGAATCATATAGTTTTTTCCCCTTTGTTTCATTTTTGGAGAAAAACAGCAGGTGAGATCGTTTACAGGAAAGTGGTCAAGGGCCACTTGAGCTGTTTACTGTGTGCATACATGAGTCCTCGAAACAAGTCATATAAAAAGTACACAAGATTCATTCCTCCTCGAATCGTTGTCTCACTGGTACCATAAAAATAGAGCGCTCAACTGGCTTCTGGCTTACTTATGGACGCTCATGTTGTGATGGTTTCTATAGGGGTCACATGTGGGCTACTCTACAAAATGGTGAAAACCTCCTTACTAAAGTTTATTATTGGAAGATGGAGTAGAGAAAATGCTCTTAGGAGACTGATGACAGGGATGGAATGATATAACATGTCGTAACCTTTTGAGAGTCATGAGTCACCTTATAAATGACGTCTTTCGTATGTTATCCTTTTCTCTCTTTTTCCACAATTCAATTGGGATCTTGAGGTGAACAAATAAATTTCCTTCTGGAAGGAAAAAAAATCGTAGAGATGAGCTTTCCCTTTTTAAAAGAGAAACCTTTCTTTTCAAAGTCCCATATGGGTGGAAAGGATATCCCTTATCTGCTCAATTTTTTATTTGATTAACAACATTAGTTTTTCTTGGAAAATGTAGAATGAGAGAGTGGCTTGTTGAGAGAGAGAGAGAAAAAAATATGTCCGACTGTGGCTAAACGAAAGGGTTCCCTAGGGTTGGGAAAATGTAATAAGTTGAGATGTACTCGACACAAAAACACTCATATTGTGGAATATATAAGAATGTAGCTTGTATGGTATAAAGTCCATTTGCAAAACTAAAACCTTATTCTTACCCTCCAGAACCCTTATAGTTCAAATGTAACCGGGGGGGGGGGGGAGAAAAGAAACAAAAAGAACGAAAGCTAAAATGAACTCCCATTCTAGAACATATATTCCATTGTATTAGAACTCCTCTCACATTTTTTTTGCAAGAAGAGTCTAAAAGCGAGAAGAGGTATTAGGTTACGTGTAATGGCTTTTATTTCTGGGAAGATGTGCGGTAAACAGGGAAAATGGAAAGGAATTTGGGATGGTTACGGGTGGCAATATGTACACGTAGACATTACAGCTTGTTACAAAATGGAATACTAGGTCGACTTCGACATCTCTCTCCTTTCCTTTATTATTGTGGTTAACATAGAGATGTGGTTAGCCTCCGTTATTCTGTTTCCATACAATTTAGATCCTTTTCTCCTCCCCCTCCTCAGGTAGTAGGCTTTTTTTCCTACCAAGCAAGGTTTTGTTTATGATGACAGGGAAGAGGTAACAAGGAGAAGTTTAGCTTGGGTAGGGGCTGGCGTCTTTTCGTCGAAATGATTCCTTCACTTGCTTCTTTCTGGAGGAAAGCGTATTTTTCGGTAGATATCTAAGCGATCTTTTTTCTTCTCTCTTCAGCGGAACTTTACGTGATTTAGAGGAATATGCGGAAAGGGAATATTTTTTTTGATGATCAAAGATATCTGGGCGTTGAAAATGTACGCGAATGTAAGAGACTTGTTTGTACGGAAATACGAACATGTAGGCGGGTGTTCTTGAGGACAATTCGCATTTTCTAGAATGGGCTCGTTTGCTGCATCTTTTATAATTTGGTTTTTCTCCAGGAGAAAAAAAAGTAAATGTTGGGAGAAAGTTGGAGTTGAATGCAAATCAGGATGAAGTGGAGAAATAAAAAAGTTGGTTCATTAGCATAATATTATTATTGGGATGTGAGCACAGTTTTTTATCATACAAAACACCTTAAGGAACGGAGTGCAACCAAACTTATCCTTGTGTGGCAAAGTGTGTGTGGATCACGTTTCCTTGTAAATATATTTAGAATTTCTACATGTTTTTTTGTTGTTGTTTTTTCTTGTAGATTACCTTTGTAAACCGGAGGAGAACGTTTATGAAATCGACTTTACCCGATTTAAGATTCGAGATATGAAGACGAACACTGTACTCTTTGAGATCGCCAAACCGACCGGTAAGTTTATTAAAAAGTTAGCAAAGCGCATACGTACTCATTTTTTATATGACGCTTCTAAAATTGGTTTTTTCAACAAGCGAAGCGCAGTCAAAAATTTCTTTGCTTTTGCTGGAGAGGTAAAAATAGGTGGTAGTGGAGAAGAAGTAAAACTTTTCCCTAGTATTTTTGCAACATCGACAAAATTGAAGTGGCTTAGTGTGTTCTGATATAAAATAGTTCAAATTGAAATAGTTACTGAAGGCAATACTACTTGATCCGTTACGTGAATGGAATCCATTAGCGTCAAATAGAAATCCTTTTAAATGCATCACAACATAAAAGGGAAAATAATCCTAATGTACTTTTTTACTTCGTCATTAATAGAAAACCTTTGTAGGAGGTATTTGACATCAATATATTTTTTTCTCCTTTTTCACGCTCATTTTAGACTTACGGGACTGCCAAGAGAGTGAGGAGGACATGGACCCGAACGCGGGGCGCTTCGTGCGCTATCAGTTCACCCCACAATTCCTTCGCCTGAAAATTGTTGGAGCAACGTGAGTATAAAAAAGTATTTAATATCGAATTATATTAAATGGCCATGAGGCTAAATCCTGTTAATGGAAAAAAGGAACATGAAACTTTCATAAGTGATTACTCGAGTAGATATAGATTCGTTTTTTACGGTTAATTAATCAAAGGGCATTTCACGGGCTTTCCCTTTGTTTGCTCAATTGATTAAAGGATAAAATGTGAAGTGACAGTGGTATGTTTGGTAATCACAAATGGGAGAATTGTGAATGTCATGCGAAATGTATTAAACACTCAACTCCACAAAGGAGGGATATTTAATCGAGCAAATAAAAAAATTGTTATTATCTCCTTGGCCATTTTTTAGGGTTGAGTTCACCGTGGGCAAAAGGCCTGTTGAGAGTTTCCGCATGATTGAGAAGCATTACTTTCGTGATCGATTGCTGAAAACTTTCGACTTCGAGTTTGGCTTTTGCATTCCATACAGTCGGAACACATGTGAACACATTTACGAATTTCCACCTTTGCCAGAGGACCTCCGTAAGTTGATTTATATGAGTTTCTAATATTTATAGTATATGAGCTAGTAATAAAATGCTATACATTTGCTTTTACTACACTTTCCCTTATGGCGGGGATAAGAAAAGGAGAAAATGGCAGTGTGAATCAAAAAGTCTGTTTTGTATTTTACTTTCCTTTCACAATCCACATTTCATTCACCCGCATTTTACCAGTTTTATCAAGCGGACAGAATTATATGCCTACATTATGAAATTGAAGAGCACAAGTCTATATTATTAGAGTTAGTGAAACGACCTCTCTGCTAATTTCTCTTTTAGATTAGAAATACTTCAACTTCTGTGCCTTTCCCTGCCAGTCTGTCTACTTTTGAAACGATATATTTATCTTTTTACATGGCTAATGTCAATGTTTTGAGGGGAAATTGCTAGACACGTTTATCATCTAAAATTACTCTTGCTCACGTCATTTCCTCCCCTCAAAATTATTTTCTGAGGCTTGAAACTTTTTTTAAAAATTGTCTGGATAGGATACCTACATGATATTTGAGATATTGAACAATTCCACATGCCATTTTATGATTATATTTTTGAGCAATTTCCTTTGCATCGATTTTTCTATTGTGCCATAACCAACAGTTAATTTAATGCTTTTCCTTTTTGCATCTCGTGTTTTTGTGCACAGTAAATGAAATGATAACGTCACCATTTGAAACTCGGTCGGACTCTTTCTACTTTGTGGACAACAAGTTGATAATGCACAACAAGGCTGACTACGCATACAATGGAGGACTCTAATTGGGAAATTTAGAGTAATAATGGAGCGAAGTTTTTCTTCGTGTTTTCTTCTTTTCCCTATTCTTTAGAAATCATCATAGTAGTAACCAGATTGATGCGTGTATTTGGAAAAATGTCATATTGTAATAATGGTACTTGTCGATTTTAATTCTATATAGTTCCCCACTTCACTCAGCATTTTCGAATTGGAGCAATCAGTGACACAATGTCAAACTCGTTAAACAAAAGTATCAGCATGCTTTAAATTTTGTGCAATTTCGAATAACAATTGATTTATAACTCACAGGGTTATTTTCTCTCACGAAGTTTAAGTTTGGACTTGCCCGAGCATCCACGATAACATGTTCAAGGACTATTGGATGAACTCGATAATGTTGAAATGGGTTAAAGCATAATATATAATATAGGTTTGAACTGAACGCTGGTCATTTTTAATAATTTGGTGAGTGCAATTGAAACGCGAAACAACTTACACAATATAGTTTTCATAGAATAATATTGTAGTAAATGACTACCTGAATATTACAATATTATTCTATGTATAGTTTTAAGTGAGACGCATATATACTGCGATGAACGTGGGAAATCAATTGGGGTTTTAAGAGCATTGAGCCCTTTTGTTTTATAAGCCATGGAAATGAGTAGAGTGTGTTCTACAAATCCAATCCAGTTGCCAACGATATTCGACTTAAATAATATATTTTAGACAAACTAAAATTATGATATGTTATTTCGCAAAAAAAATATCCTTTACATGTCAAGGAAACAGGAAGACGAAGAAAAACTGTCATAAATTGTCAATATGTCTACCCGGCGTATTCAACCAAAAATTGTGTGATATTTTACAGAAAATATTCTCTTTTTACATGAAGCAATGAATGAAAAGGGATGTCATTTTTCTCTTTACAAAAATCCATACAAGTTGGTAAAAAAAAATGCAGTCACAAATCTATTATGCTCACACAAAAATATTTGTCATTCTAATGGAAACGGCTGACTACCCAAATTATGAAATTTTCAGAGTGTTTCTTGGAATTTGGAAATCATTACTCATTACGTTTCCTTATTGTGCAAAGAAAGCACTAAAATCTTAGATTGTATTACGATAAATCTCCGAACTGTTTATGTCTCTGTTTATGTGTTATTATTATGACGGTATTCATGTGTGATTCTAGTGAATGACAGCATCTGAGATATAGAATATGTGTGCTATTCGTATTAGTGAAATAAAATATCAATACACATTTCGCTACAATGCTGATCTATGACTAGATATTTCTAGATGCATGATATAAAGATTTGTAAAAATTGTGAAAATATGACAATGGCTTTATTTGGGTGCCTAACATGAGGGTGCTTGGGCGAGTTTTACTGTATGGAAATGGAACAAAAGGCTTTCTTTAGCTTTTGTTCTCTTTTTTAGTATTTTAAATATATGTATGCGTATTATCATTGTTCTGTCGCTCCTATATACTACTATATTTACAGAGGACACTGGATTCAAAAGCTTTCATATTATGAATATTGCTTTGGAGATGGAGAGTTAATGTATTCAAAATAGAAATTGTGGTTTTTTTCCGACCCCGGATTATATTTGAGAAATACGTAGATTATGCAGCCGGCCAAGTTTTTGGCACTGTACTGGAACGATAACAAGGGCCGACAACCAGCACAAAAACTACCTAACAAGCTTGAAGTAGGTGAATAAAGCAGTAAAAATCCTATTCTGGTATACCCTCTTTGTATAAATCGTCAGTACAATATTTTAAGACTGGAGGGCAAAGGAAACGAGTATATATTGATGATGATGGTGAATGATGCAGACGGTGGAACGACTTCAATTGCACAAGTAGGTATGTTCAGAAGAGAATCGATTTGTCTTTGTCTGCCAACTAGATAGCGAAGAGGATCCCTAGAGTTTCCTTCCGTTGAAAGTCGTAGGATTACAAAGGGAATTTTTCTTTCAGAATCTGTTTTCTCTCATAATAACTATTCCCTTCAAAATGCATTTCACAAATATTTATTTTCCTTCAATTTGTGCATAAACACGGTAGTAGTATATATTTTCCTCTCATATGATAATTTACATTCACACTGAAGACGACCGTGTTAGAGATGGAGGAACGTGGAGTAAGTGTAAAGATGGAGAAAGAAATTTTAAAAAGTTTCTCCAACTTCCGGGGAAAAACAGGGGAAAAGTTACAGAAAGGGAAATTGAAACAGACTCGTTTGTACAAAACTAGCAATGCTACAATCACTTGAGGCTTTCTCGCCCCTTGTGTACTTTTCTTGTTATTCTTATAGCAAGTGTGCATCAAATACATTCGACATTATGTCATGCTCTGGTTTACTTCACCTGGAAAATTATCTTGTCTGGGAAGAGGATATGCTATACTTCTATTTTATGCTATATTGCTATGACTTTTATCTTTTTTCCTGTGTGCAACCTTGAGTCTGTGAAACAACATCTTTGGAAGCACGATAGAAAGTCAGATAGCTTTTCTCTCGAAAACTTATTTTATTCAAAAAGAAAATTCTTTTTGCACAAATTCCACATAGTGGCATGACACCCATGTGGTCTTTTTGTAGTCGTCTTTCTCCATCTGAGCATCAAACTTCTCACCATTTATTTGTCTATTGTCTTTTCACTTCGGTTTGTTGTTATTGCACTTGAAGGAACTCACCTCACTGCCACGTCGCAATTGATAATGCTATTCATAGAAAGGGACACACACCCCTTTGCTTTGATTACAGCTAGTAGAAGCCTTGAGTTTTGAAGGAAGTGAATAAGAAAAAGTTCAAAAGTTATTGTTAATCAATATTACTCAACTTGCATTTCCTTTTTTGGGAATAACTTTATTACCTAACTTGGCGCCAAGGTAATCATTATTCCAGGGAATGTTTTTGCAGGTATGTAATTTCTGCCCAAAAACAAAGAAACTTACTCTCTTGGGGAGATTAGAGTTGTATTGTTGTATATGGCACGTGCTTTTGCTCATATTATGCCGTTGATAAAGTATGATTCTCATGTGGTTTGGAGAAATAGGTTTGTACGACTTGAATTGTAAACTTTGCAACATTTCGAATTTCTCGTTTAATAAGTAGTAAGTAGTGGGAGTCGCCTAATTGTTATTTAACAATTTGTCACCGTCGTGCTCAAAGTTGAATCAAATTTTCATAAAGGCATACGAGTAGGATTGTGAACCTGTGAGCTTTCGTTCTAGTATACTTTGTAAACATTTACTAGGCTCAAAGTTGGACACGTTGTTGTTGTTGACTATCCACGGTAAAGTTAGTATAAAAAATTACTTTCTAACCATTGCACCACACAGATATCGCTCATCTACAAAAATAATTTTATTAAGAAATGTAATTGACGATCCCCGTTCTCCCGGTATGGGTTAAATGAATTTCAATTCAAAAATACTAAAAAACCTTGAAATATTCACATGTACGTGGCAAACGTGAAATTTCATTTCCTTGAATTCCTACGAATGAAAAGGTTTTTCATTAATGGTAAAATTATGCATAAAAATGAATTTTCCCCCCATTATTCGGAACGTGATGTCAGTTTAAAGTAAAATATGGATAGACATGATATACCTAAATCGTTTTACAAACACTCCGCAATACCGCAAACATATAACACAACTTCAGGGTTCTAAATATTTTAATTTTGTCGCTCGAATGTTGCATACAAGTGACGAATAAAATACTTAACGGGATGCAAGTTCAATCATCGATTTTAGGATCAAGCAATATATCTCTCTGCCTGCATCATCATGAAGAGTTAACTATTAACGCTGTCAACTTGCTGAAATACTAAATATTAACGCAAGTTTCAGATATACTATCTTACAATCGCTAAACATAATATCCTTTAGTGAATGTTTGTTAAAAATACGTTGTGTGCAGTATTAAATATGTTATATTAGATGTATGAGAAGAGGTGGTAATTAAATTCACTGTAATGAATACCTTGGTTCATTAGCCGTGTCATGTGTGTATTTCATAGCCTCACATGTACGTCAGTACTGATTTGAAGAATATTGAAAAGAAAGGATTTTAGTTGTATTAATTATTAAGGGAAAATTATAGGTTTAATTACTCATACGTGATAGATTCGTTACTACTTACAATTCGTAAAAATATATTTAGGCTTTAGGTTTAGAATTCATAGAAAGGGTTAAAAAATGTAGAGCACAGTCAGAGTTACTAAAAACGTTGTGTAATTAGCAAGAATATGACGTTGTTATTGTGTAGGCATTCTACAACATTATAGTCGATTGTGCTGTGCTAACTGTACAAGTTAGAATTAAATTTATTTATTGTCACTTATTTAGAGGTTATAAAAATAAATAAAATCTACAATCAATCGTTATGAATGAATGAAATAAATAAAAATGCAATTTTTGTTCCTTCTTACTTTATTTAATTTCGTGTATTTAATAGTAAAAGTTTCCTGTTGCCATTTATGAATTATTTCGTTTGCAACCATGCATTGACTCATTTTCTCTCCTACAATTTACTGCATATAAGCATAAAACTGTTTTCCTTCCGAGATTCCACTAGTTAAATATTATCTCATAAAAGGAATTTGTAAGAGTAATTTTAAACTCTCAAAAGAAACTTAAAAAGGATATCATAACATTTCAGACGCTCCTTCTGTATTTAAGTGCATGAATATTCATGCTCAAATTTGCTTTCAAACATTTCCAAGGTTTTCTTTATTACCTTTCTATTCGATTTATTCAGTAACATGAAACACAAACAAACAGGTGGCAGACTAAACTTTTGAATTCATGATATAATTCTCGCATGTCATAGTCATAATTTGGAAAAACTAATTCTCAATTTCGCCGCTAAGTTTAGTTTAAACAGAGTTCGTCATGATTCCATTAAATGCTTATCATTATAATTATTTTATAATTATGAAATTCATAAGATAAAAGGGCTGAACAGGTGGAATAATTATTTATGTGATGAAGCGGCATTACATTAATGAAGAATCAATATTACTCGGCAACGCTGGAAGGTATTGTGCATATTTATAACTTTTTGGCTTCGGCATCTTACAGTGCCCCATCTGTTGTCTGTTCTACTTCGCAGAGACCGATACAGAACTATTAAACTAGAGCGATATTAGTGTTCCGACGAATGTTAAGTAGAAATTTGAATAATGTTAAGAAGTTTAAAGGTTACATTTTTGTATAAATTGTAAATACATTGCCAATGAATAATTTGTGTATATGATAAGTTTCAACCGGAATTGCAAATACTGGATGCAAATTTAGCAAATCCCTTTTGTTATGCATAAGTTTGTGAAAGGTGAAGATTATTTTTACTTTATGTTCAATATTTCCTTTCACGACATTTGTGTGACTTCTTAGATGTAAATTAAGGATAGAAGTTTAGGGGTATATAAGCCCTGTTGAAATGTCAATCATGTCCTTCTGTATTTTGGCTCTGCCTTGAGAGTATCTAATTGCTATGGCCATATACCTTACGTCAAAGTCTTGACGCTTTCTTGTCAAATAAAAAAGTCTGCTAGTCATTGTCAACGTTTGTCGTTGTCTATTTATTCAGAATCATCATTGCCAAGAAATGTTCTCTTTTTTGCCTTGCCTTGAATATTTCTGAATTTGACTCTTCCAGGTCTGGTCCTTCAAACAAAAGCCCAATAGACGCATTTAGGTCAACATAAAGCTATCGTAGCGGCGTCTACAATTAGGAACATGAGTACAACGAATATGAGAAATATACATACCTGTCATCTGTATATGTTTGAAGTTTATATTTTAGAGATATTGGAGGAAAAACTTTCCGGGAATGGGAATAGACATTTAATACCGACCGTAATCAAGGTATTTGTAATCATACTGCATGCAGAACTTGCAGAAGAGGTATACAACCTACGTAACTTTTCTGATTCAAAAACACTTCAAAAAATTATGTCCTTAGGTAATACATAGCTTATGCAAATAATATAGTATTTTATGTATGCATTATGTATAGCTAAGGATGATAAAATCACTTAGCGATAGCCTAGAAAATAACGACGACTTAGATGTAAAAATAATTGCGATGTTATGATGAAATTATAATGTTCTCTTACAATAAGCCTGGTTAAATGAAGTATATGTATGACAACTTTTGAGTTGTTAAAAATGATAGCATTGGTTTTAATACAAATGCACACACTCGCCTACTTGCAATGGCAAATGTTATTTGTTTACTTGTTATATGAGTGCTACATATATATTTTGGCATTATGCTAAAAAACAAATGACAAAACAACTCTGATCCAATTAAAAGGATTTTGGGTTCAGTTCAGAGAGTACAGTAGCATGGACTTGCAAACATGCAAATAAAATTCAGGCCGAACTTGAAGTAACTATTGATTGTTTATTTACTCATGCCTTTTCAGATTATTTGGTCGAGTAGACTGATACAAGTAGACTGAAACAAATGCCTGGATACTAACAGCGAACCTAAGGTTTCCCTGATCTATACATTCCATAATTAATAAACCATATTACTTTGGATGCATGGAAGGAGCTCCCCTACGTGAAATTTAATATAATTTAATAAATATACGTTTTGACCGTTATAACAACCAGCGAACACCTTTTTTCAACAAACTAAACACAACAATACTTGAAATATGCTTTAAATAATATATCACAATGCATATGTTGTAATTTTGAAATTCGAGACCGTTAATGCTACCGTTAAACGGTTAAGCGGATTTGGCTCAAAATAAATGCATGGATTGGTAAAAACATATTTTGAAAAAGTTAAACAGAAGCTTTGAAACGCTCTAGAGCAATAACACACAGACATACGGATGACGGAATGACCAATTTCATTAACAGCTACGATCCTTAATAACTTATTGACACCTTGACACGTCCTCAGTTGGATCATATAAACCCTATTGTATTTATCCTTGGGGCAGTATACAGCGTACTAATAAATGTATAAGACAAAATCGATGCGAAAGTCTGGGCACGTTCATATAACTTTATGAGCCCATTAAACAAGAATGATTCAATAAGATGCAAATACTAAATATATTGAGAAACTAATATCCGAAATTTAATATTATTGTAATGGTTTTCGTTATTATTAAGTCAAGTTTATCAAAATTCTGTAAAAATCCTTGACAAGGATGTACAATGTACAAGTTCATTTTTGGTAGTCGGTAAAACACGAAAATATAAATGTATTCAATTAATTAAGAGGACGCAGTAAACCACGAAGTTGAAATACTTTTGTCTAAATCGACCAATGAGTACATACATTATCATTCTTCTTTGCAGAAAATAATAATGATATTCATAAGATACATCAAACACGTACAAATATTAATCTTGAAAATCTGCTTATTTAAAAATCCGATTTTCAGGTTAAACGCCTGATTTACTTTAATGACGATCAACGGTAACTTAAACTAACTACATGTTATCAAAGTCCGTAAGTTACAAATTAAAACTGCACTCTCAAAATGCAGCTTGGTTTGGTGAGATCTGGCTACGGAAGACATCTGAAGCGACTTTCCACTTTCCTCCTTCTGCTGTGACAATGAAACTTTGCGTAAATCCTTTGGAACTTTTTCCTGCAGTTCGGCAGGTTCCACTAGTATTTATAATGAATGACTTTTGCTGGCCGACAGCATAAGCTGTCGAAATGAACATGAAAAGATAATTTAAAACGTGCCTCATTTGTCATTTGTGTAAAAGCATGAGCCTTGGAAGGAGGCAAACTATTTTCTATACAACAAACCGCCTCGGGTTTACCTCCTTCCCCAAAACTAAGGCTTCGAAGTATAATGAACACATTAAGCAAGAATACTCGACTCAAATTATAAATTAATTAAAAATGTTTTACCCGAAACAGCTTGAGCATCCATTGACACAATGCTAAATGTTAGAGGCGGTAAATCTTCAAAGAACTTTTGAACCTGAGCAGTTCCTACGTGCGGGTTCCCGTCCCAAATCACAACCGTAGCATCCAGGTACAAAAGGTGAACTCGCTGTAGCACAAACAAAACTCGTACATCATGTCATGTCAATAGTTAACCACATTTGCAATTACACCGTACCTTTTTAACAATAAATATTAGTGGTGTAGTACAGTGAAATTTAGATAATTACTTACATGTGGTCGCTGCTCAATGGTTTTATAGTACAGCCTAACAAAATCTTCTCCAACCTTCACCGCCTCATCTATGCTACTCTTCTTCTCCTACAATTAATGTTGAAAGTATACCAAGCATGTTAGTAATGAGCACAATCATAATTCATTAAAAAATGTCTTTCTAACTTCTAACATGGGGTTGGATTAAGGTATCGGGATCGGGCAAAGTCTGTTGGCCGCTGCCCTGCCTCTTACGACTAGATTTTATTGTTTGTTTATGTTAGGTTAGGTTAAAATAGGCAAGGTAGCGGGCAACGCGTTGCCCGATCCCGATACCTTAATCGACCCTAGCATGGATCAAAATTAAATTACATAAACCAACATTTAACATGGAAATAGTAAATTATCAACTTTTAAACAACATTTGTTTCACAAACCCTTTTACTCAAGTTGTTAGTGCTTTAGGAAAAAAATACCGTAACAGAAAAAAAAAGTTATTCAATTATCAATTCATATGACATTACACGACATACCGGTAAATTGGTTCCAACAGCACCAGCCATCTTCCTCTAATTTTTACGTTAATTCTCCCTTTTGTCACCCACGAGTAAACAGTCACTAAGAAAAGAAAAATTATTTGATTGACCATCAACCATACCCACAAGCCAGCACAACCATCAAACAATCTAATCCTTACACAGACACCCGTCCAATACTACTGACTGACTCGATATGAAACGATACTAAACAATATGAAAAATTGAGCCTTCAAGCACGAACGAAAGAATTCGTACAAACTTGAACCACAAACTTCACCATACCTACCACCACACACAACGTAGTTATACGTGATTTTATCAACCTTCAAACACAACATTTTACTTCCCGCCATTTTCCCCCAAACACATTTTTTCCTTCCATCAATCTTCCCAAATCAACCCTTTTCTTTTCCCAAAATTAGTTTGAATCCCTCCCACTAGATGACAATCCCTGTCCATTCTTTAGCATGAAGTACGTTGCACATAAAGTCAACCACCTATTTGTATCCTTGCAAGAACGGAATAGCCTAGACGAAAACTACCTTTTTTCTCGAGCTTTTGCTTAGCTACCAAGAAGATGGCAAGAAAGCGAGAAGAGATTGAATTGAGTTGTGCTTGTGCAAAGTAGCGCCAGTGCCGTTCTCTGTAAGTCTGTATTTCACATCTTTTAGAGGTATACCTACACTCACACACATACACAGAGAGAGAGAGAGAGAAGCTTCTTGTAAATGTAAATCTAAAAAGAAAAAAAGTCGGGTGATGCAAAAAAGGAAGAAATAGATTCTCTCTCTCTCTCACACACACACACACGCATTCACTTCAAAGTAGAGGTGAGTGATGGGCTCAAGTTTACTGGGCTACCCGGGACCGACCCGGCCCAAGACCACATGGGCTTGGGCTTGGGTACAACTTTCAGCAGATGGGCCGGTCCTGGGTAGCCCACCAACTGTTCTGTTGGGTCGGGCTTGGTCTTGGGCCGGACAGCTGTGGGCTTGGGCTTTTGAATTACCCAATAAAAGCCCAACATGAGATTTTTCAAAGCAAGCTTGCCAATATTGAACGTCGACAAACGTTTTATTGATACCTGGGGGTATTCACAGTCGGTTTTGTAAGCAGCGAGTTTTCTCGTCTTCCTGTATATTCATTTAACACTGAACGAACGTCGCTAAATGCGTCCACTCTGTCTTCTTTAACATTTCTACGCAAGAATTGTTTGAAATAGTTATTTGATTTGGGGCGTCCGAAGAATAGAAATATACGTCAAAATGTTCTTTTTGTAATAAAGATTGTATAATATAGATTATATACACATGTGACACATTTTAATGGAATCAGTGATTTAAAAAAATTGCAAATCAAACTCTTTATGGTCTTGGGTTTTTATCGGGCTTTTGCATGCTGGGCTGGGTAGCCCAAGCCCAACTTCGTTGGTCTTGGGCCGGAAAAAAATTGTCGGTCTTGGGTCGGGCTACCCAAAGCAAGTTATCCGGTCTTGGGCTTGGTCTTGGGCTCGAAAGTAGGGCCCAAACTCACCTCTACTTCAAAGCAAGTTTACCAAAGCAAAGATATATATATATATATGCACACTCTTTGACTACTTCCCACATTGATTCACATACTTTGTAAGATCACACATACAGCAGGAACGAAATTCCAACAACGCAGCTTAAAGAAACGAGCAGAAGTTCGTATGATCTCGCATTCATGTCATTTTATAAGAGTACAGCTGCACGGTAAAAAGGGTTTAGGTTTAAATGAGACTGGCAAATAGAAAGAAACTAATGTATAGAGGGATAGTCGGTCTCAAATGGAAAAAGAAAGTTTATAAGGTAGTATCAAATATCTGCTATGTGTAAAATGGCTATAAGATGATTTTGCATTGTACTAAGTCGTAGTAGTAAACTATTGTGTGGTCAAGTCAGACTAGTGAGAAAACGTTTTTGCTAGAGGATGAGTATGAATGAACATTGAGATTGTTTTATCACGGACACACACACTGACACTGCACGTATGAAACTTGAGTCAACTCTGATGATCATAAGAAAGAGGAAAGTTGGGGTGTGTAGGAGTAAGTGAAACAAAGATTTCCAAGGCTTTGTTATATAATGGGATGAAATTTGTGTGGTTAATTGCTGGAAGGAATTAAATTCATGTGATGAGAGAGGATGAGTGGGATTTATGCAATTTATTTAAGACGGGGATAGGTTAAACATGAGGAAATGAATGTATTGCAAAAAAATGGCCTTGCACACCGGCGTGATTAAAGGATAAGGAGAAAATTTAAATGTTAGAATTAAGTAGAGGGATTAATAGATGTCACCAATGATTTCATCAACTATCTTATAAATCTGCAAAATTTTCAGTCGTTATTTTTTAGCCACCTGTCCGGACAAAGTGATTTCCCTTTTGTATCCTTTTGAGGCAGGTATGCTCATATATGTGTATTGGATTGGATGAGAAAAAAAACTTACAGATCCCTTTCGATATAGGATCACATATTATTATTGAGATATCACACATTCATATCACCACATTCACACAGGTCGATTGTGTGTGTTCTGCAACCGAATGATACAAAAAATTGCACATCTTCTCAACTTTAACTGGATGGATGATCCATGATCCAGTAGCAAGTTTAATTGTTCAGTGCTTTTTAACAACAGGATGAATGTTGAAAAAAAATATCGGTATCTTTCGGATCCCAGTCTCAACTCATGTTAACTTAGAACCGGGGAAAGTGCTCGTGAATACGACTCAGGTGCTCGAGTGAACGGCGCAAGCAAAGAAAGCTTGATTTTCTAGCAAAGGAATATCATGAGTAGGAATTACCAGCCGTGGAGGAATGCTACAAAATCAGCCTAGGCGAAGTGGGAGGTTGTCTAGGCAAGGCGGTCGGTCGCTCGATGCTGTTGGTGTTTCTTCACCATAATCTTCCCCATTCTTTCTGCTACATGTGGAGGGATGCTTGGAGGGTGATATGGACAGCATGGAGTGGTATACAGAAAACTGTATTAGTTGTTCCTAACTGATTCTAGTCCTCTACACCCCTTTAATAAATCTACGCAATACGCTTTTCTGTGTGAAGAGTAATGTTGGTCTGCTCCCGTGTGTAAGAGTCGACGTTCGTTCAAAGCCTTTTATATTATAAAACTTACTGCGATTCTGTCTCTGTCATGCATTAAACATTGATTCTCTCCTACTACTGGCCTCTCTTTGGCTTCAGAATTCCCTTCGTTCCTCATCCCTCCTATCACATTCATGTTTCTGAAAAGTATATCGACGAGATGCTCTAATAAATGCTATATATGGGTCTAATCTAGTTGGTTGATATGGGAATGGATGTATTCAATACCTACTTATGAATGGCTTGAGAACATGGATGGTAAAAGGGTTAAAGGAGCGCAACGTTACCATCAAACAGTTAGGAAAGGATAGAGACTTGAGTATACAGAAAGATACAATCTAACTTGAAATACGATGCCTACAATGTATGAGAGAGTGGCTCCAATAATGCAAAAAGTAAAATTCCGAGAGTATATTTCTCCAGTGTTGATATCCCTCAAAAAATCTCATCGACAGGAGGATAACTCAAAAGATAGTGTGAATCAAGAGGAATATCAAAATAATAACAATAATGTGCACAAAATGTGAGCAAATAGTGATTTAAGTTGAGTTTAAAGTGTACAAAGTTAAGTAGTTATTTACTACCCAACGCGTCATATTCTCTCCCTACGTGCTTCACTTCCTTGCCAATCTCAATTTTCCAAATTTTACCTTTGCCCTCTCGGAGAGAGCACGGGACACAGTGAAGAGAGTTATGAGTCGGTAAGTATGAGCAAAAATGGTTGCCAAGTGTGATTCCTCAATTATGGATGGGATTTTAGTTTAAGTAATTAAGTGCCAAAAATCTAACTCAAACAACCTCTCAGCATTCATTTTTTATCGTTTTAGCGAAATCATTTATTTTCACGAAATTAATCCTTGTGTACTCTCGTGTTCATTAGTGTACTTTAGCCAGGAATAATGTCAAATTTCCTTGGGCTAATTTCAGTTTTAAAAAAACCGTCATTAGTTTGTTTTCCTCAATTATCAGTCCTCCTTTACGTCATCAGTATTCAATTTTTTTCTCTTCAAATCTCAAAACCATTCTCATTCAAGTTCATCACTTTTCCTCTTATAGCCTATCATGTACATACATATTCGTCATTATCTAGCCATAACGTAGGTACGAGAGAGAATCTCACATCGCATAAAATATATTTATCCTAGTCTCCGTACATTCCATTATTTTTTACTGCTAGTAGTCAACACACTATGTGTACATGTATATGATAAAATATGTAGCAATAATGCTTTAAACAACACAAGATGTGATATACATATATAAGGCAACGATTCGATTCAAGCTTCAAATCGACACATCCTCGTTGTTACGTATGCTTCATCTTACTATTTACCATGATACTAGTATTATTGTACGGATTGTGCATCTTGTCCAAATATATAAAAATATATACATTGTTTGGTCGGCTTAATACACAAGTGCATACGAGGCAATACTAGTGCTAGTGTTTTGTAGTAGTCGTTTTGTGTATTTTCCCTTTTTTGAAAATCTAGCCGAAAAGATGGATATTGTAATATGGGAAGACTCGGAGGGCAAACTGTCCCGTATATTCTTTGCTCTTTTATCCCTATCCTATGTGCAAATAGAAAGGTAAAGGGGCACAGGCACTGTGAGAAAGGATTTTTGTCTTTTTTCGTCTTTTTTCATCATCTCAGCCAGCTACCGTTCATTCGTATCAATGTTGATTTCTAGTTGTGTGGCGAAGTAGGCAAGGAAAACATTGGGGGAAGGGGATACTAATACAATATACATTTTTAAAAGTTCTCTACTCCTTTTACACATTATGGCATTGACTGATATGCCACTTTAATATACCGTACCATTCCGTCATATATATTATCTTGTTTTGTGAAACATTTTACTCGCTCGTGAGCTCGTTTATGAGTGTGTAGCAGATTTCGTACACGAGCGTGCCTAGTAACCATTTACATTACTAGTAGGTTTAAAAAAGATGAGGAAAAAATGATGGTGTGTGTATGTGTGTATAGGTGGGTATTGTATTTTTGTAGAAAAAGACGTTTTCTACATATACAGATGTACATATATTCGCGTATGATATTCGTAATGAGCAACTTCCAAGATAAACTTGACTCAATAGAAACAAAGTGTATGGGTGTTAAAGTAGCGAATTTACTTTGATTATGAAGAGCTTATCAAACATGCAAATTATAGGAATGCGTATTAGTTTTAGGATTTTAGTAATGAATAGGACATTGTTTCTTGTAAAGTCTTTAGTAAGGAGATAAGCAATTTTATTTAAAAGAAACTGGATTTTTGGCTTCAAGTGTCATCTCACTAATATACGTAAATTATTAAGGGAAAAACAGAGCAGCTTGTGTAGATGAAAATTTGTTCTTGATTATTAGTACCTATTCAATAATCCCTGCCAATAAAGCACGGACAGACAGACTGACCGCGTGTAGTCGTAAAAAGTGTTACAGTAAAGGAATACCTTGTAAGGTAGACTGTCTATATTGTAGAGTATGTATGTGTGTGTGTAGCTGAGTAGCTGTATTTAGGCAGGACACACAACAGAACATAACATGACGATCATGATGATGACGATGATGAGGATCATTTATAGGATCTTCTCTGAGGTCTGGTCATTTTTATAGTTGATATTGAATATTGTTTTTATTGTGCTACTACTATACTCCAACTCCTACTACTAGGACGACTAACTAGGCACGCTATTGTATTTATTTGTATTTATTATTATCATTAGAAGCAGTGCACATAAGACACATTTTTTTACTAAAACTAATGTATTCTGCTCTACGTCTTGGTAATATAGTACAAGAGGACCCGTGTATTTTTTATTCGTACTATGTTAGTAGTACAATCATCCAACATCACCATTAGTAGTATCTTCTCAATTTTTACAATTAATAGTGTTTTTACGTATAAATATATTACACTACAACTATATCCCTATCTAATAAATAATGAATAATGGTATTAATTAGATAGGACCTCCTAATGAGTGTGATTTAAGGAGAAACAATCTTAAATTTTCTCTACCTCGTCAATATTTTTCCTTGGGGAATAGGATTTTTCGAGGGTGACGACACTAGGTTGCGCAAAATAATGTGTTTTCTTGCGAAAAACGGGAGGACGTATTTGCGTAATGTGTTTAAAGTCATTCTGAGGATTTGGGTTTAGCAAAATGTGTAATTGATTGGAGGTGGATTTTGTGTAATCGAAAAATGCAATCGTGAACATTATTGTTGTCAACTGTTGCTGTGTTGAAATAATATATTTGTTTTGAATCGGCTGGGCCACACGTTGACAATGGCTTGGTTATTCAATTGAGACAATGACAATTCAGAATGAAAAGAAGGACATTTTTGTTTGAAAGTCATTTTGCAGCAGATCAGGGTTAGCCCTGTGTAGCAAATGACAATGTAATAGAGTAAATCTGTTGCATCGGTGGTGAAAATGAAAAAAATCTGCTTACTCTACTGGTAATTTGGAGCAAAAATATCAAATGCTCCTTTTTACCGTGTGTAAGGTTTGTTGATAGTTTAATTTTTTTTGAGAATTTATATAAATAAATTACGAGTTATGGACTAGGTGGAATGTGTTTAATGTGAAATCGATACGTTTCATCGTTATTATGTATTAAAGTGATTGTGTTTTTGAGCGAAGAGCGAAAGTATTAATTATTTTTAAAAAATGGATTTTGATGAAAAAGAATTGAGGATGTGTGCCAAGTTTTCAAAAAAAAGTATATAGGGAAAGAGACGCAATTTTTTATCTATACTTTTGTGTACACGTGGTGACATGCTGGGAGAATAACATAATATTTAGAATTTATATTTTAGTTTTCGGAAACCTGTATTCGGCCATTGCTAATGAATTTCTTTTGTTTCCACCAACAGATTAAAAATAAATATGAAGTAGTTATATAAGCTATTTCCATCGCCAAGATGTCACAAAGGGTGAAAAAACCTGGCCGATCAGCGGATGACAGCCAAGGTTTGCTGACAAAATCAAATGCATCAATCTAAACTACAAGTTCAGTTTTAACAATAATATGTACTATTCTTGCGAATTTTGTAGGGAAACGTCGTCGTCGACGTCCCTCTGGCTCAGACGTTGATGAAGACGGTACACGGTCGGGCTCAAACTCTGGTGGCAATGGCTCACTAACCGGGATGTGGACACCAAGACACTTAAATGATCTCAAAGTGTCATCAATCTATAACCGAAACTCAGCAGAGGCTCCAGCTGAGGTACCCAAGACCATCTCAGTAATCTCAGAACATTCCTTTTTTCTTACCTTACTCAACATTTATTTGCTTTACGCGTATTATTATTATCATTTACAATAATATCAATAATGCTCCACTGTATATTCTGCTTTCACTGCTTAAACGCTATAATTTTATTTTTTCTGTTTTTCGTTCAAGCACTCTGATGCTAGTAAATAACTCATTTTTCTTGTTCATCAGTTGTATCGAAAAGACCTGATTAGTGCAATGAAACTTCCGGATAGTGAGCCACTTACTCCAGAAGAGTACTGGCTAATAACTGACTCTTGGAAGCAAGAGTGGGAAAAGGGAGTTCAGGTTCCTGTCAATCCGGAATCTTTACCAGAGCCCGAAGTCAAGCTCATTACGCCTGTTGCTGAACGAAGCCATGATTTTAGACTGTACGTGTATCTATATCTTCACAATATTTTCGAATTTGCTTTTACACTTTTCGAGTAGTTTTGTATTTTAAATTATACCTTTTCACAATCATGTTCAACAGACCAAAGAAGAAATATGTTCGAGTAACACACGACGACTTTTTCAATCCGGATTACCATCAACTAGTATCAACAGCAGCAAGAGCAGAAAAAGTTTGCAGTTATGATTTGGATGACGTAGATGCGGCCTGGTTGGGCTGTTCGAACGCAGATAGGGCTATGCAAAATTCTACCGTCATATCAGAATTTTTAATGGAACAAGTGATAGAAGAACTAGAACTCCAGTGTTGGGAGCAAGTGCAAACCATTCTAAAGAGCCAAGAGGGTTTAGGCATTGAATACGATGAAAATGTTATCTGCGACGTTTGCAGATCGGTAAGGGATTTTATTACATGGGGGTACTTCCTGTAGTAAAGGATGTTCTTTTATGATGCTGTGAATTTTAAATTGTTTATGTATTTCTAATCCTTGCAGCCCGAGTCTGAAGAAGGAAATGAAATGGTATTCTGCGACTCATGTAATATCTGTGTTCATCAAGCTTGCTATGGCATCACTACCATCCCTTCTGGTTCCTGGCTTTGCAGAACGTGCAGTAAGCTCAACGAATGAGAAATATAAATTCATGTTGTATACAAGAAGTTTATTTTAAAAAAGAAAGAATTCGCCATTTTAAAACGTTGTCTTGCTTCTAGCCCTTGGTATTAAACCTGCATGCGTTCTCTGTCCAAATGTTGGAGGTGCAATGAAGGCTACTCGATCTGGTCATACATGGGCTCATGTTGCTTGTGCCATTTGGATTCCAGAAGTTAGCATAGGATCTGTAGAGAAAATGGAACCCATCACGAAAATCTCATCAATCCCGGTAAGTGATTGCATGGAATGTGCGGAAATGAGAACTTCCGCTTTTTCCCCGTACTCTTTGATTGAGTTTATTTTGCTAATTTCGTATCGACGTCATTACAGCAAAGCCGCTGGTCGCTCGTGTGTGTTATATGCAAAGAGAAAACTGGAGCATGCATTCAGTGTTCAGTGAAAACTTGTAAAACTGCTTACCATGTTACTTGCGCGTTCAAAAATGGGCTTGAGATGAAACCAATAATTGTTGACGAGAATGCCGAAGATGGAATCAAACTAAGGGTAAGCGAGCATTAAATTCAACGAGAATGTTTGACGACGTGTAAGCATGTGAAACCTTATAAGACTTCACTTTCGCTTTTTCCACATCCCTTTAGTCTTACTGCCTAAAGCATAGCGTGAACACGAAAAAGGATAAGTCACAGTCGGGATCGGAGGATGACGCGGAGAAGAAAAAGATGAAGGCTATGACAGCTGAGGAGAGAAATCAAGCTAGAGCTGAAAAGTTAGTTGCTACGCGAATCTCAAAGCATTCGCACCAACTTGAAGATGTATCTGAAGCATGCTTAACGGCTTACTTGTTCTTATATTTAAAGATTGCAACAAATTGAAGCAGAGTTTTACAAATACGTAAGGCTGAAGGACGTTTCTCAAAATTTGGCTGTGGATATGGACGTTGTGATTTTGATTTACAATTATTGGAAATTGAAGAGAAAGGTAAACCTATAAAACGTATTGTGAATGTGAAAGTGGATAAATTAGTTTGTTTTGAGAAATAACTCACGCGATGATTTGAAAATGCAGTCACTTAATAATCGCCCATTGGTACCACCGCGACCTGAAACGACGCAATTACTCACGCAGCAACAAGAACAGGATCTCGAACAAATGAAAATGTTTGTGCAGCTACGACAAGATCTTGAGAGGGTACGCGTCGCAAAAATTCATACATCGCAATAAAAGTGTGTGTATAATATTAATACATCTAAATTCCGTTAATTGTTCATTTAGGTCCGCAACTTGTGTTACATGGTGAGCCGGCGTGAGAAATTATCTCGAAGCTTTTTCCGATTGCGGGAACAAACGTTTCAGAAACAGGTTCGTGAAGGAAAATTTTTGATTTTCTGCTAGGATATTGCCATTATTGCATGGGGTTTCTTTTCTCCTGTTTCACAGTTGGCTCTACTCTCTGAGAAAAACGACCTGACTCCGGAAGACCGACAAGCAATTCTACAAGCTAATCATGGTCCCTCAATTTATGATCAGTTTTACTCTCACTCTTCAACTCCATCGATAAAATCATCTTTACCTGACTACGAAGCGCTACTATCGCTGATAGCTGGCGTAGATGCTAAGAAGGAAGGACTAGTGAATGGTGTAGTAAAAAGTAAAAAGCCTTCAACAATCACTACTTCCTCGAAACAAGCCGCCAGCACTTCTGCCGCTGTCGTTGTGAACAGTGCACAGAACAAAGCGGAAGTATCAAGTAACGCTAATAGTAATAGTAGTAATAGTGCAAGTGCGAATAGTGTCGTAAATAATAATAATAATAATAATACAAATAGCACAGAAAGAACGGGACCGAACCCTTATAAAAAGCAATTCGTTAATGGTGCGAGACGTCGTAATCTACTCGGTGGAGAAAGTGGCTCAAGTCATAGTGAAAGTGAAGCTTGTGAACGTGCAGCAACTGGTGGGGCGCCTCCAGCCGCACCGAGTAATAAAAAGACTGCGGGTGCGAAGGCTGTCGCAGCCGCTAAAAACGCTAACAACGCAAAGGGAGGAAATCGTAAACCCTTGTCATATCTTTTTGATAGTGATTCCAGTGCAGATGCTGGTGCCGCGGCTACTCCAGCCGCTACCCCAGGCAAAAAGGGGGCGGCCAACAAGGTGAAAGGCAAAGTTAAGGGTAAAGCAGCTGCTGTTAAAAATGGTAATAAAAGTACTGTGAGAACAACGAGCTACCTTTCCGACTCGGATGAGCTGGAGCTTCCAGTTGGAAGAGGGACTAATAAAAATGGAGGAAATGCCGCTGGCACCGTCAAGGAGCCCATTTATTCCGACTCGGAATCTGAGGGTACTAAAGTCATTCCAGCCGTATCCGGTAAGAAAGAAACCAAAGCTGGCAAATCCGCCGCCGCTAAAGAAAGGATTGGGAAAAAGTCAAAAACCGCTGTGGCCAGTGGAGATAGTCCAGATCTTGCTAGCAAGCAACCAAGAACGAGTGAAGAGTCAACCTCAGTCGCGGATATTAAGGTAAAGAAAGCTAAAGAGAAAGGCTCCCCTCTGACAAGTACACCCAAAGGAAAAAGCAAGGCAACTGGTAAGAAGGGGAAGAAAAAGGACTTTGACCCAACAGAACTTATCGTTCCCCAAAGGGAAGCGGCAAAGAAGGCAACAGAGAGCATACGATCTGTTAAACAGAAAACCAAAGATCAAGCGACGATTGACACGATTGAAGCCGTTGCAACAGGTACTGCCTGCACAGTTGTAAAGGAAACTCAGGATAGCTCAAACACGAAAGAGAAGACCAAAAGCTCGACATCAGTGACAGTCTCAACACTTTCGGATTCCGAGGGAGAGGAGAAAGATATCAAACCACCCCTTGTCGTCCCGAAAAAGACCGAGAAGGCTAAAAGTCCTGAGAGAAAGGTCTCAGCAAAATCTACCAAGAAGGCGTCGGCAGCTGCTGCTGCAGCGGCGTTAGAAAATTCTGACCTTGAAACCGGTGATGGAAAGGATGAGTTTGATTTTGACGCTGACAAAGAGGACTCTTCTAAAAATGTCAGTTATGTTCCCCAGCGTCAAGCGGCGAAAAAAGCTGCAGAGCATATTCGAAGTGGTCTCAGTAACGTAGTCGTTGCCAGGTTAATTATTGAAGATGAAATGGAGCTTGCTAGAAAGAAACAGAAATTGGAAAAGAACGCAAAAGGAGCGACGAGCAAGTCTCCAACTCGGAAGTCCGAGGAGGATACTGAAGAATCTCGTGTTCCAGCTATAGATTGTGCTAAAATTGAGACAGCAGTAGCTGAAGCTGCCAAGAAAGTTACAAGCAAGGAGCGGGCTCCAGCTAAAGGTATTATGAAGCATATTTTTATTTTTTTAAAGTTCATATGTTTGTTAGCTTTTGATTAGAAGCAGAATTGGAATAAATGTTGTTTTTATTACGGTTATTATTAATTATTTTTTGTTTTGCTTCAGGGGCAACAGCGAAGGCAACGAAAACCGCCAAGAAAGAGCCTTTGCAAGCGGAGCGTGAGCAACCAGCCGCTGCTGGGAAAGCTGCAGGAGCAAGCAAGGACGCTCGCGGCATTCGTGAAACTGACTTGCCCTTTCTTGACAAGGGGTCGCAGTCAGCGTCTCGAAGAAGCCGTGAGCGGAGTAGCAGCTCAAGCAGCAGTGGGAGCAGTGGCAGTAGTAGCTCTGGCTCGTCGTGCTCCAGCCGCTCGTCATCCTCTTCCTCTCGATCTTCATCAGCTGAATCTGCGTCCCCTGAGCCCAGTAGCCCTGTTGTTACCAAAAAGGCTTCCAACCAGCAAATCTCACCTATCTCCTCCAAACTACCTAACACCACGCAAGAAGCGGGCCCAGGTAGGAAGCTTAAAACTTCCGAGCGGGTCCCGAACAGACGACTTCGGGCCGAGACTCCTCCGCGAGAAAAACCCGCCGCCAAGGGTAGTCGACCCACGAAGTCTGGATCAGGGCGAGGTGACCCTTTTCGGAGTGCATTTTCTCCGTCACCGGAGCCTCAGTCCGCCAAGGAGCGTAGCAGTAGTCCTGAACCTGACCAGCAGCGAAATGATGACTCTAAACGGACCGTTTCTCGTCACAACAAGGTCTCTCCGGTCACCTCCGGACACACCCCTGTCAGAAAGTCCAATGAGCAACAACAACTCCAGCAGCGGGTCACCAAGTCCAAGAGTCGATCCCCAGTCAGGAAAGGTGTCGCTGCCGAGTCTCAGGAAAAGAAAGGCACCCGAAGAAAGGGAGAATCATCAAAGGTCACCCAACAAATTGAGAAAGACAATGACACAGAGACAGCAATTGCAACAAGAACATCCAGGGCAGCAGCAGGTTCGAAGAGACCTTCGGCGAAGGCATTAGCAAGTAGTCGAAAGTCTCCCGTCAAGCATACAGGTCCACGTCTGTCGTCTGAATCTGAATCGGAAAGCGCGCCACCTCCACCTGCACAAAAGGATTCTCAATCCACTACTGGAAAGCTGGATACCGCTCAGGTTTTATCTCCTGGCTCACGTAGTCGCAATAATTCGCAATCCTCCCAACCTCCCAATGAAGCAACTACTACTGCGTCCCCCTCACCTAAAGTTGCTACCAAGCGTAAAACGACTTGCGAAGGAAATATTGGTCTCTCTGATTCCGAAGAGTCTGGTACGGAAGAAAAAGAAAATTCATGTGTTGCATCTGAGAGTCAACCCAGATCAGACAACCACCCTTCAACCCCAGTGTCGTCGAGAACACCCAAATCTCAAAAGAATTCTGCTCCAGTGCCATCTGGCTCGATCTTGTCGCCACTGACGCCTTCAGATAACAAAGATAAAGAGCAACAGCAGGTGTTGTCCAGATTGTCGGATACAGAACCAGAGACAAAAAGACCAAGACTTGATCCTTCCGCCACACCCACGAATTCAACTTGTCAGTCTGGTAACGCCTCTACTCAACAACCATCTTTGGCGCCATCGACATCAGGATCGGGGACGCAACAACTAAAATCCATCTTCTCTCCTCCTGGTAACGGGAGGGAGGGTGAAATTTTAGACTTTGACTCTGAGCTTTACGACTTGGCTCGCAGCGTAACCGAAGACTATCCTGCAGGAGATGATGCCCCTTCCAGCGGTTCCTTGTCTTTCTCATTTTCCCAGGAACTGTTCACTCGCGAAGATAACAAAGAGGATTCAGCACGGGCAACGCTGAATCTTGTTGAAAAGCTGAGATTACAACATGCTCGTAAGTCGGGTATTCATCGACCCTCCACGGAAAGTTCTTCAGATGTGTGTGATAATCTGCTTGAGGATATGCCACTTAAGTCACCAGTGGACAAGAAATTGGATGATGACGATCGAGAATCAATCGCCTCACTGAATGCAACAGAAGAGAAAACGCACCAACCCAGTTTTGAATCCAGTATCACCTCGCCCTCTGTACTTCACACAGCTGCAAGCCCCGACAGAAGCAAATCAGTTCAAGGGGATGAGCGATGGGTACCGCCGAGTCACGGGCATGTACGACCTCCACAACATCCCTCACATAATACGTCCCCATCCTCAAATCCGAGTATCCTGACAACAATTTCCATTCCAAACGCTGTGTCCTCACCTAGAACCCCGTACGTAAATATTCCTGAGTCATCTCCTCCCATCCCTGTCTCTTCCCAACCTTCTCAGCAATCTCACCCACGCTTATCGGGCAGAGACCGTGCGAAAGGAAGTCTCTCCGCTAACACTCCTCAAATTTCTCCCGATGCAGTGATAAACGCAGAGAGTGATAAGCATCGCGTCCGCTCCCCGCCCTTCGCTCATCTCCAATCTTCCACTCGAAGCGCTCGTTCTCATAGTCGCTCCTCCGCCGACAACGACAAGGCTGAATCTCTCAAACATCAACATCAGTTATCGGTGGATACGGTTAACTCTCCGCAAGCTACTCCTCCTAGGGTCAGTCCTGTCATTCCTGGACATCACGGTCGCGCTCTCCCATTCGAAAATTCCCATTTAGCTGGATTACCCTTTGGTAGTAATCCATTTTTACATCACACTCTTGCAGGCAATCCTGTTCTTGCATCCGCATTGGCGGCAGCGGCAGCTGCTGGTGAGAATCCTGCAGCTGCTGCATTTGCTTCCCTTTTAGCTACACAAGTACCAATTCCGAAAACCTCGCCCGGACTACTTGGTCATTTCCCAGAGAACTCATTCCCTACCTTTATGCCAGTTTTGCAAGCTCAACAACAACAGCTGCCACCGCATGGTCAAGGTCACACGCAAATTCCTCCAGGTCGCTTACCACCTGCACCACCCACTGTTCATTCTTCCTCCCCGTCACCAGCTGGGCAACGGCGACCATCAGAGTCGTTGGAAGGCAAGCTGCCGTTGAGCTCTCCCCTTGTCTCTGTGAGTACTTCAATGCCCCCTCTTGCCAAGCCCCCACTCACCTCTCCATCGGTTTTGCTGGCAGCTAATAATGTCAAGACTGTGACACCTCATCCACTTCAATCTGCTGTTGCTCACATAATAGAAAGCGTTGTCAACAATCATGCGGGAAGTGCTAGTAATAATACCGCTGCTTCCAATCAGCTGAATACGACAAGCATGGGAGGGTTGCCGAAAACGACCTTGTCCCTCGACATGCACCTGCATCCGGTGGCAACCACCTCTGCGGTGGCTCCAACTAGTACAAACCCGTTGAATGCGAAGGCTTCTTTAGCGATGCCAGTGAAAACTCCATTGGCTAGTCCTGTAATGGCTGCTGTAATTAAACAACAAGCTCACACTAATGACCCTGCGATCGTGACCGACTTTAGTGCAGTACTGGTGAATAAAACGACTGAAAATATTATTATTCCGAAAGCAGGGAGAGACAGTCGGGATAGTCCAGCAGATCGAACGCCTGTTCCAACGTCAAATGCTGCTAGTCCAAAAGCCAGCAGTACGGGCAGGGGACGAAGAGCATCCACCCCACGGGCTGTGGCTATTAAAGCAGAGAAGCTTTCAGGCGTGAATGCTGTCATTGAGGATATGATTAGTCCGGCAAAGTCCAAAGGACGGGGAGAAAGAAAGCCAGCATCGTCACCAGGAAGAGGGAAGGTTCCCTCTACTCCACGCCAAAGAGGGCAAGGTCGGGGTAAAGGTAAAGGAAAGAATTTGGTTGGTCTCCGGAAAGACTTGGCTGGTACCGTGTACGACATTGACTTTGATGAGTTTGAAGAGAATTCCGAGGAAAAGATAGACCTACGAGCGTTACGCGAGAGAAGAAAGTCGAGCGAGGTTCATTCCAATGCTGCAGTTGACCTGAAGCACTTAAAGTCCTCGGATTTAACCACTTCTAGTCCACTTACGTTGCCGGTGCACCACGGAGAAAAGCAATCTCGTCACAGTAGCCGCCCATTAGCTGTAGACAAGGAGAAAGATCGTGATCACAATAGAAATACAAGTCATTCAAGGGGTGGAGAAGCGCACATTAAACAACCGCCACAAACGCAGCAAGTGGCCAATATCATGAAGACGGAACCTGGTAGCAGTATATCAATCCCAAGCCCGTTAGTATCTCCAAGCGACAAAAATATTCATCCTATTCTCCAAGCACCACTCCCTGGTCCAGTGGACATGCGCACCTATAGCTCCTCTACATCATCAGCGGCAGGTGTGACTGGGGAGGAAACGGCAACATGCAAAATTGGCTTCCCTCACGCGAAGGATCCTAGCTCAGAGATTGCTTCACTATTTATGAGCAGTTCCACTGGAAGTGGTGGAGCCGCCATCGTGAATGACCTTGAGGAATTGGACAAGGCACTAGAAGTACTTGTGGCAGCGCCAAAACCGCCTTCTTCCACACCGACGGGATCCATGTCAGGACCTAATGCTACATCTGTGACTGCTGCCTCGTCAGCACCTACCAGCCAGCCACCTTCTCATAGTGCTGTGACCGATGTGATATCTAATGTTAGTAATAGTAGTCAACTTAAGCTTCAAAATAATACTCAACAGCCTACGGCCACAGTAAACAATATTATCTCTGGTGCTGGCTTCGGACAAGTCCCGTACGCTGCTTCCAAAGAATCGGCGGACATACTACCATTCAATAATGCCCCAGTTGGCGCTGGGCAATTGCCGCCAGCAGCAACAGCCGCAGAGGGGAGTGGAATCGGAGGAGATTTATCACGTAATCAGCTCAAGGTCAAGATCAAAGGTCCTTTTCTGGATGCTAATTACAGTTCTACAAATTCCATGCCGGGACAAACCGGACATCATTTGCAACATCATCAGAGTTCCGCGGTACCGGGTCATTTTTCAGGAAGTTTTCCATCAACGACACCATACACTCAAGATTCATCGTATCCTCAAGGTCATCAACATCACCAGCAGTATATGATGAGTTCCATGATGAACAACACTTCAAATCTGAGAAGAATGCGAAAGAAAGAGCTACTGAGGCAATACTGGACTCAGGATATGAATATGGATGGTGGCTCCAACTCTGGGTACCCTGTGTCGTCTGCCTCTGACATGTCTGGGTACCCTCCCAGCTCAGCCACTCATCCAATAAGTCGGTCAGTTATCACAATTCCCAAAGCCGTTGCCTCCATGTCCATTCTCCCAACTAAAGAGGATTACCGACTTGACAATCCAGATGGTAATGACAGTAATGACAGCAATGAATTAGGCTTCTCGGGTTCCATCACATTGAAGGGTGCACTCGGCGTTGGCTCCGGGGGAACAGAAAAGAAGCGGAGGAGTCGCGGTATTTACAGGGAAATGGCTGCTCTTGGTATAATCCATCCAGACGCGCCGCGAGAAAGGCGAAGAGAAAGAGCTGCGGCAGCTGCATCCTCGGCCAGTGTGACAAGTGATAGCAACTCGAGAAAGCGTATACGTGGCAATAAGCAGCCGCTATCTAGAAGTACATTCATCCCTCCAACTCTGGTGGAATCTGTAGACTCCCCCGGGGGTAAATCGGACAAGGGAGGAAATAGCAACAGTGCCTCGTCGTCAACAAGTGGAATCGGACTCAAACCTGGAAATAATGGTAGCACTTCAGGATCGAGTGCTGTCAGTGCTGTAGTTAATGTAGTAAACCATCCAACACCCAAACTGAAAATCAAATTCGGTGAAATGACATCCTCTTCAGCTATGATGGCGAGCAGTAGTACGCAGCCAGGTAGTGGCTATTCATCATTATATAACAATACAAACCATCTGAGTGACTCGGACAAGGAAGCACCAAACAAGAAGGCAAAGGGTCGACCTCCTAAAAAGCGAGGCCTTCCTGACACTTCAGCAGCCGCACCACCGTCAATGGAGGAGCTGAAAAGACAGAGTATGAAGTTTCGTGAATTGGTCATGCAGGAATTCGCGATGGAGGATCAAAAGGAAATTCTCAAGCTTTCAGGAACCCGTCGAGGTAAAAAGAAGAAAAGGAAAGCGGGTGCGTCTGCTGGAAGTGAAACAGACGATAGTTCAGTGAGATCCAAGTCACCTGGAATGAAAGTCACGGCTGTGGATGGACCAACTCCCAAGTTAATTCTCCGTTTGGGCAAGTCCCGTCCTTCTGCTACACGTAGTGAGTCAAGTGCAAGTGCAACGAGTGGTGTGGAAAATAGTAGTAGTACTAGTAATAACAATGGTAATAGCGGTAAACCCAACGAGAACGGTCTTCCAGGCTCAGATAATTCGTCACAAGGACCAAGCAACCTGGACACTATGGAGAACGACTCTGGCTTTACGGGAAGCAGTGAGGGTAGTAGTGGAAGTAGTTTGAGTGAACCTTTAGCCACCAATTCAAATGAGAACGGGAAGCGGGACAATAGAGAAAAGAGTACTACAAATAATAATAACAACAATAACAATTCCTCCTCGAGTGATGGACCATCTAGCAGCAGTATTAGAAATGGAAGTGGTGGTGATGGTAGTAATGGCGATAAGGTATTAGTTTTGGAATTGGACAAAACCTCTGACAAGCTGACAAACTTCTCAGCATCTTCATCAAATCAATTCTCGACAAAAGGAAAACTGCCGTCGGACACGTCATCCACAGCGACGAGCGGTATTGTGGGTGGTAGTGCAGGTCAAAAGTCCAGTTCGGCCAATCATGTTCCAATCCGGTTGAAATTGAGTCGATGCTATGAGGGTTACTCCCTCAAGACCAAAAAGGATGCTTTGGGTGTGGATGTAGTGGACCGTGAGAATGGTGGTGCTTCAAATGCAGCTAAGCAATCCGATAGTTGTCAAGTGAGGTGACCTATCGAGAACTTTTCTCCTTCTAGAAGTAGCAGCTACCGTGATTGTAATATTAGTAGTAGTGTTGTTAAAGATGACGATAGAAACGATTCAACCAGCCCTACCAACCCACCTTATCATCATTTTCAAGATGGACAAATCGAGCACGTCGAAACGAGATCTGCTTTTAGTGGGACAACACTTGTTCGAGCATCAATAACCACCAAAAGTCTACATGTTAACCTTCGACCAGCAGGCTTTTACCGGGGTTTAGAATTGTTTTTTTAGAAAATGATTTTTACATACGGGACGAAGTAGAGGATTTTTTAAAGAATAAGTAATTTTTACCGCTCGTTACTTACATGGCCTTACTTGTAACATCTTCCCAAACATCTCAAACGAAAAAGAATTGCAACTTTTCATGTTGTGCGCACTAGATGATTTCATTCATATTTGATTTCTCAGTTGACTTGCATACTAATTTTATTGAATTCACAGGAGAAAATTTAGGCGTGAAAAATCTTCATTTATATATATATCTGCTATAACTATATACACTGCGACTTTTTAATGGTGAAAATACCATTTTGTGATAATGCGTCATTTAAAATAATAGATTCAGTATGATTATTATTATATTATTATTATTAATATTATTATTACTTATGACTTAGTTCTTTATGTAGTTGGTATATATATAATGAAGTATATGTAAACTTTTGTATATATATGCAACATCCCAAGTAATTATTGGCACGAGAGAAGCAAAGGTGATGTGGTGCAGTATAAGTTGACATTGTTTTTCGAGCCACGAAGTGGGAAAACAGTGTAGTGGCATTGTCACCATTGAAAGAATACTAATCTTGATAAACTTTGTATGAAAACAGCAAAATGATGATGCATTCATCGAACAAAGATACTGTTGGCTTGTTTTCCTTTTGTTGTTTTTGTTTTTGTTATGTATATTATTATTATTATTATTATTATTATTAATTATTTTATGTTATACATATATCCTTTCTGTTGATTCTCTATGTTTTTTACTTGCCCATCATATACATATAATAGTTGAATGACTAACGTGCGTAAAATCCATAATAACATTTGCGAGATGAAACAACTCTGCAGAAAATATTAATCGAATTAATCTTTACTGACATGATAACACACCATTTTTTTGTAATAATGGTTAGAGATGACGATTATGAGTTTGGCGGTCTTAGGAAACATACGAAAAAGATTGAATGCATAATTTGGCAGTCAGAATAATGTTAGTTAGAATGAGAGTTACTTGTTATTGAGTTAAGTCTTTTTGATGCTAATTTTTTTAGATTACGTTATTTAGTCGAAACGAACAAACAAGGAAGAGAGAGATAAATATATATAAATATATAACGCCATTACACTAATTTTACCTCGTTGTTGTTTACTCTCTACGATTACTTTTAAACATTTAGTACCTCGTACGATAAATATAGATATATTTTCACTTGTTTTAGTAATTAATATTATATACGTAGTTTAATTTAAATCAGATGTTGGAGCTTTTGTGGACGAAAATTGCATAAAATAATATAGTAGAGAAAAGAAAAAATCCTTTTAAACTCCACTTTAGCTCAGCAACATTTTTGTCTGTTTTAGTCATCTCATTTATTTAACAAGATTTTAGCTTTTTGTAGTTCATTGACATGGAGACAATTTATTAAGTTTTAATTCAGCAGATCCCGATCACATTTTGTAGACATGGCGTAGTGCGACAAGAGAATGGTGTTGGTGATGAGATATGTGAAATGGACAAAGAATGATCTTTTATGCTTTTTCCTGTTCTTTATGACTGTTACTATTTCTACCGATGATGATTATTATTAGTGTTTCACACTTACTAAACGGCAGAAGAATTTTCAGTTGGAAAGAATCGTATTATTATTACTATATACTTGGCATATAAATATATACATAATATATATCGGTGATAAACAATTGGCAGAAAAAAGTTTGTTATTTTATAATATTAATTTCAAACTGAATGAATCATACTAATACATATATATAATATATATATATATATTATCAAGGGTACTTTATTAAACTATATATGAAAAGTTTTGTTCTGGAAGTTTTTATGTTGCTTTCTCGGTATAATTAGTTGCCGTCATTTGATGCACCATATTATTATGCTTTGATTTTTGCATTTATGGCGTGTATTTAAATCCGTTGATTTTCTTTGACATCCTAAATAATCCTATTTATTATGTAGGCAGTGCCTACTAGGCACTACTCATTCATATCCATTAAAATACTGGTGGAATTATCAGACAAGTATTTTTGAAAGGATAATGCTCACATTTTGCTGTTTCTCATTGTCTACGCAATTTGGCGTGTTAATACATTATGTACGTTCATCTCATGTATAATCTTCATAAAAGGGAAATGATTTATTGTTTTAAAAAATTATCCACTTCGAACAAGGCGTCGTAAGCAATAAAATTACTTGATTTCATCCTCCCTTCAGATTAATCATGAATGAGTGAAATGAAAAAGTGATTTATATTTTTCTAACCCAACAAAAAGTTGAAAGTAGTCTCTCTTCAGAGAAATAATCAAATATGCTAATGCTCGAGCTCTTGACCTTCTGTCCTCTTGACCTGTAAAATGTAAACGAATTCCAGAATCGATTCGTCTTGTTAGTCTCCCTCACCTTTAAAAATTAGACTAGTTGAACAGAAGAGAAAACTTAATTGTTCTATATAACATCCCGAATTTTTTAAAATGAGCATAGTCCATTATTGTTTTTGTGGAGACAAGAAAGAATCGATACTTATACGTAAACATGACTCTCCCTTTTATCTTGTGAGTTGGAAAACAAAGTATTATTAAATTATCTAACTTGTTACTAGTAGTTTAGGAATAAAATTAGAGAAAAAAACTGGAAATTTCCAGTTGAAGCGTGTAAACCTTCTGAATCTGATACGTATTTTCTACATGACTCCGTTTCCAACCACAACGATTATCGTAAAGTTTGCAAAACTGAATAACCGCCGAAGACTCATCTTCCCATTCGACCATACATTTAATACGTACGACCCATCTATTTATTATGCACCAATTGAGGATTTGCTTTCTCTCAATTAGACTTATATCTCTAGCCGAAGCTTGTTTAATAACAATTTCAAAGTATGACAAGGCGACACCTTTAAACGAGGTATATATAAAATATGCCAAGTTAAATCCTGTTTTTTATCTTAAAATTATACATGGTATATATCTATATATTTCTTTAAAGCTAGAACTCTAGAATTTAGAATCTTCTACAATTCAACGAAACAAAGATGTAATACATGTAATATCAACAAGGCTCCAAGCAACACAAATGAAAGCTCACGATTTAACGTATTCTTCGTATGTAGACGTGATGTTGCAATTCACACAAAAAACTAAAAATCGTTAATAATTACCGAAAAGAATATATATCTAAAATATTATGTAAAAACTACGTAAGGGTTTGACAAGAAGCACAAGAGTAGAAGGTACGATTTTTTTTAAGTAGAGAATATTTGACAGAAAAATTGCCTGAAAGAAATAAACGACAACATTTTTCTAAAGCTGACAAACAATTACTAAAATAACGTTTCCAGCGTTATCTTGTTAATCATGTTATAATGTTATATACACTGTTGTTATTATTATCACGTGACAAGCCATGAGCAAAACTTGATAATCTCGTGTACTCATAAAACATATTCCGTTATTATTATCCTGTGAAACTAAATAATTATAAATTATAATAAATAATTAAGGATTAATTGGGGATGCGAAAGAGAGAGAGAGAGCCAGACGATATCATGAAGAATGATATCCTTTACAAAACAACTGGAATAATGCTTTAAGAAATTACAAACTGTTATTGTCCGTGATGATGATGGGTATGTGTAAAAGTTTTTTAAAAACATGATATCTGTCAAAACTCTCCTCACGGAATCAGTAGAAATAGAACAAAGTCACTGGCACTGCAAAATGGGTCAATATGGGAGATTTTTTGTGAAAAATGATTGTAATAATAAGCATTATTATTATTTAGATGACAAAACAAATACATATATCATTAATATAGTTTTGCTTGTGTAAACTATGTAAATATTTTCTAGAGTTTTATCAATATATGGACTATAGTTGTTTTTAACGATTGTTGTATCACACACAATGTCTCCTACTACTACTTACTATCTAACAGTTGTAAATATCGCTAATCAAAACCATGATTTTTTAAGCTGTATATAAATTTAGTTTAAGAGAATTGGTTACGTAGCAAGTAAGAAAATAATCAGTGGATAAGCGATCCACTTACTTATCCGTATTACTTCTCTTGGGAAAAAGGTAAGAAGTAGAGAAAGTTCTGAAATGGCGTTAAAAGATGAAGCTCGTACGTTCAAAAAAGTTAGGATAAAGCAGTAAGGCACGGAGGAAGTAATAAAGTTGTTGCAATGAGATGCAAGATATTGCTTAAAAGTCTAAATTGTTTCAGGGCTAATTATCAATAGTAATAATACACATGCGACGAAGCTCGACAAATTGATATACATGTTACGCTGCTAATAATAATAATCTATGAATGAAAATATAAATATATTATACGCATGGATAAACTATTGATTATTAACTATTAGTACTATTCCTACTCTGCTACTAATCTTCATGATGATTATTACCATTATTATTGAGGATTAATTATTAAATAATATACATAAATGTATGGATATACAGAGAGAAAAATCTCCAAAAAAATGAAACGAATAAATGAAGATGACCATGTTTGTGAAAAAAGAAAGATTGATTATGTACTGATCTTAAATTAACTTTATTTGCTGGAGAGTGGTGAAAACCCTCAAATATTATTATTGCATTTTTAAAGGCATGACATGAAAAATAAAAGAGGCAGAGCTAAATTTGGCTGTCTACTTTGTTCACTGGGATACTTCTGTAACGTTGCTCGGACTCTTACGATCTTTTCCGACCTGCTTCTACCAATCCAGGAAGTGACTCTACATCAGAAAGGCTAGATGTAGCTCAAGTAGTGTTTGCTCAGAGAAACCAACAAGATAAAATCGGGAAAGAACGTCCAAAGCAAATAGGAAATATTGAGGATTTGCAGAGTCATAAAAGGTGTTTTACTCTAGAGGATGAGACAGCTCTGGAGGATCCAATCCAAAAGTAAATAGTTGCGGGGAGAAGAGATATAATGATATTTTAACCATTTTCAGACTACAAAGGTACAGTAGCCAGTGTAGACATGGAGTATTTTCTCATGTCGTATGCCAAACCCTGTCTCCTTTCATTTCCTCTCCAGTCCAGAATGAACCTTCTCTCTTACTTCCCGATAAAGTGGAAAACATTAAGCCGCTAGTCTCTTGTATCATCATCCATACTTTGCGAGAACAACAGAGAGAGAAAGATTTTTAGCGTAAAAAAGGAAGGGAAAAAATCGTGTATTTAGGGTGCAACTCTACCACCCAAACTTGCAACATCCACAACTGGCGAGCTTGTCTGCTAGGCAAGGGAGTAATAATGTGGAAAGGAAAAGGGAAAAGATCAATAAAAACACGAGAGCCATGAAATAACGGCGTTCATACGTATTTCCCCTTCTTGTGTTCCACACCAATGCAATATCCATGGTGGAGAAGTTAGGAAAGCACATGCACAATACCTAAAATATTCACGAGAGAATTCAACGCCTATAGGTATACAATGAGAAGATTCAATATGAGTTCAATATTCAGAGTGTGGCTTTCCCACCCTTTACCTTACATTTAAACATTTCCAAAGACAAGGCCATGTTTTCTCAATGGATTGCTATTCAGCATTTTTCATGTATCCAGTTTAGCCACACACATGCAAAATATTATGAACACATTTCCGCTATCTTCCTATCGTTACAATGAACCCAAGAATCATTGTCTAAAAGTGTAATACAAGATGGGCGTAAAAGGCTTCCTGCAGAAAACACATACACATTCTTCCATTCCAAAAAGTCGAGCATACATAATGAAAAAAACCTGTCCAGGACCTTACCGTTAGCTTTCATGATTCAGATAGCGGTAGTGGTAGTGTGTTTCCTAGTCATAATAGTTAGGATTCCTTGTTACAGATCCCATTCTAAAAAGAGGAAACGTGTCTATGCCCCTATAAACATGTACAATGCCAAAGTTTCCCTATTACACCCATGTTTCTTCCTATCTGCAGACGAGACTCCAAAAGACATTTTGAGTATAGAACCAACCAAATACTAGATTATAGTAAGGAGTATATAGGTGGCTTTCAAAAACTAGAGATATATATTGTATCCACATATACACTTGCAGTGGAAACACGCGAAAGCCTATTTTGGCTGGCCAGCGAGAGAATATACCAAAATACTCACACATTCCCTTGTATACCACCACATGTTGTGAAGACCACTTTGAAAATAAATATTATGCACTTGAAGCACACGAAATATATTTTCACTCTCTCCAAAATGTAGCTGCACTCTGTACTACAATATCTCGACATTCTCTACAAGAAATCTTTTTTGTCAAGCCCTTTTTCCTAAGCTAAAAGTTTGCCTTAGGATGGAGTTCTCCTCTCGCTTAAAGCTTTCTGTTCCGGCTACATGCATGTGTTAGAGAAAGAGAGAGGCTAGCGGTGGAAAGAATGGGAACGTATTGAATTCCCACCGCAAGCCAACTTTTTCCAGTTTTCTTGAGAGAGTAAGAGCAAAGAAAGGGGAAATCCATGAAAGGAATCAAAATAAAGGGAGTCATACACTTCCATATAACACATAGCGCTTCTTAAGCTGCTCCATCTCATTGTGTGTAATGAGGGAGTGTACTTTTCCTTAAGAGAAAAGAGTCGAGAAAAGGAGATAGGAAAAAATGTGCTTGCTAACTTTGTTAGCTGATTCTAGTTACCCGCTTTTAATACGGTTAGTATTACCAACTGATCACTACCATGTTATAGTGATGACGAGAGGGCTCACTTGCTTGTGGAAAATGTATGTATGTATTTCTTCTATATTAATATATATTACTGGGAAAGTAGCTCTATGCAACTGGAAAATTTCCAGTTCTCCATATTCACATCCATCCATCTATGTTTTCCTGATACTCCCTGAAAAAGGCCGAGAGAAACAGAGGGAGAGAGAAGAGCAAAAGCTCGATTACTGCAAAAGGTTCTGCCCAATGTAGTCTACGGAATAGACAAGGAGAGAGCTCCAACATTTCTACTCGAGCTTCAGCCCTTTCACAATTCCTTCCGTGGACCGACTCTCAAACACAATGTCTATGTATTTCTCATCATGATCATCATGGTCGCTCAGTCAGGCCCATAGTTTTGCTCGTAGTGCAAGTCTCTCAGCTTACTCCTCTACGACTACACTCATTCAAGTGTGTGGAAATAGTAAGGCATAGGGGAAAAGTAGAGAAAGTCGTCAACGCTATACTAGAAGTAAGGGAGCACCAGAAAGACAGGCAGGGCCCACCTGGTCACAACAAGGTAAGGTGCAGCTTTTTAAATAAAGAGGAAATCAAGGGAAAAATTAAAATTAAAGATTTTCTTTCCTCTCTCATTGAGATTTTTCCATGCTAAAGTTTTTTTTTCTCATTGGGATATGCTTTTACAGGCAGAGAAAATCTCTTAAAATCATTCACTGGATCAATAATAATTCAAATGGTGCTCTACAATGATCACGCCTCCGGTAAAAGGGTTGTTCCTCGTGGGTGAAAAATAAAATGTGCAAAAATATTTTTCTCTAGGAGAACCTCCCAGGGTGTGATCATAATTAACGAAAGGTGGAAAACCAAAAGTGTAAATTTATTGCGTGTTTTTCTCTGTGTGGACGTGTGTATGTGTGTTTTCTGTTTGTAGATCTGTGCCCTTTTGTATAGTCGTACTTTCTGTTAAATGTTCTCTCTCGTAATATCCTTTGCTTTTATGACGTGATTACTTCCACCTATACCAAATTCGTGAACAGCTCTATCCTTCAAGGTTTAAGTGTGTCGCCGCAGAGATAATTGAATTTTCATATGATGTTCACTTTCTCCCCATCAAAAAATCTTCATTTGTGTGCCTACCATCCTTCCACGATTCATTAACTTTCTTCCTCTGATAATTACATCTTATTATACCTCATATTGATATATTAAGGCTTTGATCAAATTTTCCTTCAGACCAAAATTCCGGGTTGGGCAACTCTGAAAGATTTTCTTGCAAGCCATTGCTGAATCTCTCAGTGTGTAGCGTTTTCATCTCTCCGTCTCTTTCATCATCATCACCACAAGTCATCATAATTACGCTTTATTACCCTCAAATCCTGGCTTTTTTGGTATGCTACATTTAACCTCGTACAGAAAGTAGAACATTGCCAATTTAATACCTGGATTCTCCCCCCGGTACAAAAAGAAAAAAACATTTCTCAGGAATTTCTTTTCCCAAAACAACGAATCTTCCATTCCGGTTTCCTTATTCTTCGAAAGAGGGTAATAAATTTCGGAAATTATTTTTATACTTAGGTATACTCTCATTATTTTAAAAGTAAGTCTTCGTAAAGAGGATTCAGAATAATTTTTCATAAAGCAATACAACTCGAGAAAATATAAATCTTCACTGGATCTTTTTTATTTTCCCTCCTGAATATTTTTTAAATTTACTTTTTTCTCAAATTTTGGCATTTTTCTCTCCAAACTAAATCAAATCTCTGGAAAAAAACAAGAAAGCAGCGTTTGAGTTACTTCTTCATTTCCTTTTTGACCTCGAGCAAATTCCCATTTAAACGATCCACTTGACAAAATTACTTGGCGAAAAACCCATCTTTCCCTGAGATAAATGCTCACATGGTCATACCGGAACTGTTGGAATGGTTTCTTGTACAGCTAAAATAAATCCATAAGAATTCCAACACCGCTGTCTTCTATCTCAAGAAAGCAGCAAAAAGGATTGATATAAAGCTATCATAAACTTACGAATACATCTCAAAAAGAAAGTGAAGAAGGAAAATGAATTATTTCGTAGTACAGCTATTGAAGTAGACCGTCATTTCACTTTCCTCTCACTCTCCTTCTTCTCAATGGGAAACTGAATAAAGAACGAGTAGCAAGGTGTATGTGCTGTCCGCTTTGTCACATCTAAAATATACGTGCTTATCTTGAGAATACCTTGAGAACATTGGTGCGAGAGAAAACGTCCACCGAAAACATCCTCTCGTGTCCAGTTATCTCTTGAAAACAGACATTCCTCGTAAAAGAACTCTATACTGACGTCTCACTCCACTAGTCACAAAAATCCTGTCTTTTCAAGGAAAAAGGGCAAAAATAGTCCATTTCCCAAACTGATAGTGGAACACCTCAAAGGACGCAACTACACAGTTTCAATAATCCTGGGGGATACTATCGCTGTCAAAAATGCAACCACCACCTGTTCGAAAGGTAATATTTTAGAGTCATTTATCTTTAGTCTTGGGAAAAAAGTATAAATAATCATTTCAATATGATCAATCACTTTGGGTGAGCTATCCATGAGTTGTAGTTTTCATTCAATGAAATCACAATGCTTTTGTCTACCGCGTGTGGAGAAGCGCAACATAAAACACTATAATAATGGGATAGTTGCTACCCTTCGGTCATAACAATAGTAATCATTCCGGAGAATTTGCAATTTAAGACATAACGAGATACTTATGTGTGATGTGAGGGAAGCAAGGAAAGAACGGTTTTGCGAAAGTCAGCGTCCCATCTACTACCCGTATGCTTTTACTTGTATATTTAACAACGAACTAGCACACTGCATTATAAACTGACTAGGCTATTTAGGTATATGACATGGAGAAAAGTGAAATCACCTAATCAACTTCTCTCCCTTCGTCCCATCACAACTATATCCTATTCCCATCGTTCCCATCCATTTATTATGCATATTATCGAGTTTAAGCACACAGAGATATGCATACACTGTGATACACCCATAAGGAGAAAATAGATCTGAGAATGTAGATATGGGATGACGATTATGTATTCATTTTGCATGTCTTCTTCTTGGCAGCCTCTAGGGAGAAGATTTCATGGGTTGTTTTCTCCAAGAAAAAATCTCTCCTTGAAAAGGAAAATCGTCTGGTAAAAATAAATACATGTATTGAGGAGGGTACGCAAAAAGGAAAAAAGACTTCTGCAGAATGTATCCACACCAAGAGATTGGAGCACAAGCGTGAAAAAAGGAAAATCATTACTGTGTCAATTTTTGCAATAAAATAAAGTAAAATAAATGCGAAATCGCTGTATGCATACATACTATTCTGAGCATGAAAAATGATTCAAAAGCTTGCACAGTTTTACCTCGTCAATTTTCCTCGCAGTGCGTGACATACATGTAAAACAATCAAATCATTTATGTCAACACTTCATTCCAATTTGGAATTTCTCCATGAGAACAAACAGCTCACTCAAACATTTCGACGTGTTTCTGTGAGAATGTGTAAATCTGTGATGATGATAATGTTGTTCGTGAGCTGGGAGTTTTCTTTTCCAAGTTTCTAGAATGATAGTATAGGTAGACAATAACATTGCAAAGTATTGAATTACAAGAACCCACTTTGTAAAAGAGAACCAGCATTAGTGGTCGAAGGGTGGAATCAATGGGTAGAAGATGAAAGGCGGAATTTCATGGTATCATTTGAGCCATTATTGATGACAACGATATTTATAGATAGATATAAGGTTATACGATACTATTAGTATTTTGTACATTATATCATAAAATCCAGTCAGCGTAACTCTGGTCCATAAGTGATTTGGCAATTTGGTTGGGTAAAAATAAGTTTTAGAGTTTTTGCCGAGTATCACGTATCTCGAGAGCAGAGCATATTATTTGCATTCATCTCAAATCCTGCAATAGTTCTATCAATTCACAAAAGGATCAATTTGATGTAAAATGGCACATGCCCTACTTGACTGGAGCAGCACACACGTCCTCAATTTATTTGACAAGTTTGCGTGTATCTAAGAATTGAATAAAATGCAGCGTAGCAATAATAAGTAGTGCAAGTTCATGATTGTATTCAAGTTGAAATCATGTCCTGATCCAGAAATGTAATAAAAAGAGGGTATCCCCTACAAATCTCGTTTGTGTCGGATCGGTTCACCCACATTTATTGACACCAAACGAGGACAAAAGTTTACAAATTGGATTTCACAAATAAATGAAAAGTTGGCAAAGCTGTGGGACTCGTAGTAACTATTGCATTATAGTCAAACGAACAGGAAATGAATTCGTAGTATTAGTATATAGCCATGGCTTGTGAGTGAGTTAGTGGCAAACTAAATCTGCATCTGATAATGACAATGAGGATTACAAACTCATTTTGCGTTTACATCACTTTTGTAAACTCTGAAGGTTTAATGCTATCTAAAGTTTTTAAATTTTGCTCCCACATGTTGGAATATAAATTTAAGGAGTAATGGCAAATTTAAAATATGAAAAACTCTCTTACCTCATAAATGTCAATGTCAAAATAATTACAGAATATGACAGACAAGTAGGAATTATTTATACTAAAAAAACCAGGGCTAGGGAGGAGTTAAAACATTTTCTGTTTCGTTTGCTTGCCTACAAGTTCACAGGAAGGAGAGATTGTTGGCTTTTAAAATGAATATTTTTTTCATGACCAACTTCATTAAATGAGAATGAGACTAGTTTTCTTTTAAAATGCAAAGGAGGATCGTTCGGTCTTGCTTAAGCCTCAAAGTTTTTCATTTTTTGTAAGAAAATATGGCCAAAATATGATACGAGGGGTTTTCATCCTCTTCAAACTTCATCTTAAAGAGTAGAAAATAATTTGGAGACTTTTTTAATCGCAGTATTCCACCTCCAGGCTACCCATTCCTTGACGAAAGGTGTGTTGGTAATGTTGACAATAGTCATTTATGAAATGAGACAGAATTAAAAGCACATTGTGCGGGTTTGCTAACTTTTCTTCCACAACTGGGATTTCATATATTGACAACAAAATCGACACACCTCTTCATGCCCCAGTCATTTCCACTCCAAGTTGTATTATCCTTGGACGTAATTACATTCATCTTGTTGGCTTTCCCATTAGTAAAAATAATATTCACAGAGAGAGGGATTCACTGAATGGGGCACTTCTCCATTTGAGACTATGTCTGCTCTCCTCTCACCTATTTCTATTTGCTGTCTTTTGTGTTGACTGTAGAACAAGCAAACTTTTTGTAGCAGCTCTTGCACCGTCATATCAGTGGGAAAAAAGTTTATCCAAACTCTCTCCAACGAAAATCCGTCTTTTGTTTACTGGGAAAGTTGGGAGTTGGAAATGAAAGGAAGAGCGAGGAGGGGAGACTTTTGCAAATCAGAAACTTTCCTTTCCCAATTTCCCTTCTCTCTGTCATCATCATGTGGCATGAACTGTGTGTAATCACTTCTTGTTCTAAACTTTTTTTCGTACGCAAAATCTACACCATAAAATATGCATACTGCCTATTCGCAATATTCTACAAGCGTATTTTTCCCGTTTCCTTCAAGTATTTAAAATCACATCAATATTTCACATTTGACTCGTTCCATCCTCATCTCTCACTATAATATTAAGAGATATGGAGAGAGAGAAAACTCCAAGGAGAAAACTTTTCTGAGGTTACAAACCATTAACTAGTGGAAAAACCTATATATTTAGTTTATTAGAGTATCCCCTCGTCATAATATTCACATTTATAAATATAAAATCCTCAAAGGATTTTCATCTGTGCAAGAAGTCACCTCAAAGACTAGAGATTTGCTCAGTTTGAATCCCCATGTTTTTCTCATCATCATCCTAATAAAATAATGAGGTTTTCAGAATGAAAAATTAAATTAAACCCAGATGACAAGACTCCACTTGCTAGAGAAATGGTTGAGAAATATATGGGATACGTATAGCTACGATAAAAAAATTTTGTTTTGGCTTTCCAACCATATGACTATATAAACTGTGTATAAGTCACTGTGAAGAAAATTCTCTTCGTCAAGCACACTTTGTTAAAGGAAATGAATGAGATAAAATGATTACGTGGTTTTAAACCTTTTATGCTAAACATTTTGTCTGACATGAGAGGAACTAGGGAAATGTAGATGTGAACGTGACTATGTTCTTCTCTATTTTCTCACAGCAACTGGTTCTCTAGAAAAACATCTCAGGTTGAATTATTCACCCGTGAAATAATTAAATAAATTCCTACTGGGAATCATTAATTCTCTTGCAAATTACTTCAGTCGTGTTTACGTACATATATATTGTGTTCACATTTCTGCCTTTGCACGTAAACTTTTATGAATGAAGTTGAAGAGTGACTTGTTAACAGGATAATAAAAAACTGATATAATGATTTGATTTTCAGGGACCCTATTTGAAAACACTCAAGCATGTGCACACCGAGCAGATTGCACGACTTCAGGCAAAAAATCAACATGAATGTGACCTTCTTGAAGATATTCGGTAAGTAAATCATATTATCCACATTCACTCAGCCTCTGGTAATATATACCATATACCATATTATACGCGCTGGTGAAGCTCAATTTCAGGAATCGAATAGACGAGGATAAAGCCCATGACATGAACCGGAAGATTGCCAGAGGCTTTTATATACTAGACTACGAACTACGAACTAACTTTAATTCCTCTATGATGATTCTGAATTGAAATTCTTTCGACCAAAATTCACATATCTGTATCTGGTAATATTTCATTTCCCTGTTCATCGGGTAGTGCAAAAATTTATAAAAAAATATATAATTTGCTCCTGCTTGCGTAATAAATCCAATTGCAAAATAATGAAGTAAAACTTAAGTTTTTAGCAACATAAGTATGTAGCTAAAGATTCCAAAGAACTTCAAGTTATGAAAAAGCCCTCTCCGAGATCTCGGTACAATAAACACGAACGTCCTCTGACAACCCAGAAGATCTAATTTTTTACTCTACTTGGTTGAGCATTGAGCATCAACGCCAGATTTAAAAGTAATTGAGATTAGGTGGTTTTTAAAAAAATAATTTATTTATTCCAGTAATTTCACAAAGCAGAGGTCCGTGATTGAGAAGACTTACGCTGAGGTTAGTAAACAAGTCACTAATGCTTTAGTTACATTATAAATTACATTGTCAACTTGATTAAAAACAGCAATTGCTCATCCAATATCCCACAATCATACTTTATCATACTCCGCTGTCACGCATATGCTTTCCTTGTAAAATATACCATCTCAATCTTATGACAGGAGTTGGTGGAAATCGCAATCTCACTTTCCTAATTGACACAAAATTCTCCCTCTCCAGAAAAAACATGGCAAATGTTGACTTTCCTCTTCTAGTGGTGGGTTAACTTCTTCCAATTCGATCGATCCACTACTATTTTAGTTCATGTACAAATTATCTGGATTTTCTAAAATGGTCTTAAAAGTAAAGCGAAGAACTTTCCTGATTTGCCCAGTAGCTTGAAAAAAATCACTTGTCGTGTTTACTCTGAGACTAGCCTCCCGAAATACCTAAAGCGAGTAAATAAAAAGGTGGAAAAGATTTCAGACATATTGAAGTTTACGCTCAAAATCCTTTCTAAACGGATGATTACCATTACCACTCACTTGATTTCGTTCTAAAACGGAGGACCGAAACTTTAATGTAAAATGTCATTTTCTATTTACTTTCTCCATACACATTCCTCACAGCATATATCCATCAATCCTCCCTTTTACGACAGCTAACAACTTCATCATTTTTTCTAATAGCGATACTGAAAAAATGCTTTAGGAAATGTGTACACATGACAAGACACAAGGTGACTGACTATACATAAGCAGGCCTAGGGAAAAAGGGAGACAACCTGTACATAATTTTTTGCGCATCACACACCAATAAAAGTAGACTACGATGTGTTCCCAACGTCCCTTTTGGAACTCTAAATTACTACTCAGCTTTTTGATAGTTGATGTTCATCAGTTCATCATCATCCTTGTATTTCATCCTGATGAACAGCTTTCATCTACTTTGTATCTCTCGTTTCCTATTAATCCTAGTGAAATGAGCAGCTCTCAAGCTCTCTCCTCTTTGCTCTTTCATGCAACGTTGAGAGGCAATAATATGTCATATGTCCCTTCAGAAAGTAAGTGTACACATGCCTTATTGTCCTCATTTCCTTTGGTCGTTAAAATAGCAAAAATGTCTCGCTTGTCCTACTTTTCTATGAAATTAGTGTCGCTTGATAAAAAACAGCATAATACATAGTAGTAGTATGCATCATGTCAATAGAGTAGAGTAGGACAGAATAAACCTGGGATCACATTTCTAATTATTTTCCAGCGGATTACATTCATCATCCTCTAGGATACCCTTTATATAAAAATTTCGGGGGGAATGGTAAGGACAACAACAGGTTTTCAAAAGAAGTGGTTGATATGAGTAGGATGATAACCACAATACAGGGAATGCTGTTGTGTGCTTGTGTGATAAAGAGTTGAAATCGGATTTAGTTCCTGCTCCACAGTGAGAAGAAATGTGCAAATACCCAATAGACTAATAATAAAAGAAGATCATGAGAGAAAATTGTTATATTATATCCTCGCATTATTTTCTTTCGAGGAATAAACTAATATTCATTTCGTAGGAAAACTGCTTCAGGTGGTAGGATTTATTTCGCGAGTAATTTTCCACCTGTTAGAGGAAGACGCTTTACCTGTGAATAAAAGGTCGGAAATGTAATTATACTTTTGAGAATTTGATAAGAGTGATTACATAGGTTATGATGACGCAAATAATATAACGTCAAAACATATAACCATATATCATATAGGGCCAAAACATATAATCATATATCATATAGGGCTGAACTTTTAAAAATGATCAAAATAAACATATAATAAGATAAATGGTATACACTACACGAGAAATATACAATTTTTGTTTTTATTACTTCAAGAGCTTATGTCACTTAATTTTCAGTGTGCATGCAATTTTTACCAATATGAATAAATAGACTGGCTGCACATTTGAATGTCACATTTAAGATGTTAGGTCATGTTGTTTGGTTTAAGATAGATGTTAGGTTATGTTCTTAGGTTAAAGTTTTAAATTAAAGTTGTTAGGTTATATTGAATTAAAGTTGTTAGGTTATATTGAATTAAAGTTGTTAGCTTTATATTGAATTTAATTTGTTAGGTTATGTTGTTGGGTTAGGAGGATGTTACGTTAAAATTTTCAGGTTCAGGTTAATTAATAGCCTCTAAATGGCCGAAAACTCTCAAATATAGGTTCAGGTTATGTTTTTGGGTTAGGATTTTACGCTGAAATTGTTAGGTTATATTGTTGGGTTAGGATGTTAGGATTGTTAGGTTAAGGTTAAAAATAAATGTAAACAAATATTTACCATCCGTTCAATTTTGATAGCTAGTAAAAAATATTTTTGAGTTATACGTTTATTCCGTATATGTGTTGGCGTGTGTACCTTCACTTCACGGCGTTTTGACTATATTATATGTTTTGGCTCCTATATGTTATGCGTTATATGTTATGACTCACATTCGATTATATCCTTATAATTATTTTTTAATAATACATATATACATACGTAGTTTTTATAAATTTATTTTCTCCTAATATTTGCTCAAATACTATTTTTTGGAGAGGGAATTTCAAGGATTTTAGGGAAATCTGAGCTGGAAATTTGAAGAGAGTGGAGCAAGTTTTATTTTAAAAACACTTTTTGTCCTTTTTGTTTGCTTAAAAAACTCTCTCATCCTTCAAAACTCCCAAACTTTTGAGAAAAGCTTTCATTAGTTATGGGTCCTACCCAAACCATATTTTGCGTAGGTTGTAAGACTCAAATATTTCCATCTGGTGAACCACTTACATTTGGAAGCTGGAGGGGAAAAATCTGGAATGTTCCTCTCGAGACAGTTTCAAGTAGAGGAAAGGATCCTTTTCCAAATGTAAACTTTTCGCTTAAGCCATCATGCACAAGTACGGATTCTCACCCTTTATCTCTCTTGTAGAAAGAGTTGCTTCAGGCTGAAGACGATATCGTTTTTGATGAAGCAATCTTCATTCATGTAAGATTTTGTGTCATACCTCTAGCTGTAATGAAACATGTACAGCAGATCGAAGCTACTGTGTAAAAACTACTTCAATCTCTGTCCTGCCCTTCCTTTATCACAGAAAATTTCCCCCAAAAAATAATCAATTCGATGACCGCTCGTTTCTCTATTGGAAAAAATAAGATGTGCTTTTTCTACGTGTCTATGTACGAGGGAAACAAGTTTTTTCGCATGAAAATAATGGTCGCTTGCCCAATCCCATCCTTCTTTGCATCCATCGTTGGTGAAAGAGCTACAGAAAGTTTATTTGAAAAGAATTGCATAGAGGTCGACATTTTTTAAGTGGTTGCAAGTACGTGTGACCATTTCAAAGGGGAAAGTCAATTGGCTCAGCTCAAAGTATACACACCAGCTGATAAATAGGTAATGATAAGGGAAACTATATTGAATGGAGAGAATTGATGAGGACGACGATAAGAATATAGCAAGGATATGCAAACACAACGACACAAACAATTGACTCATTTGTGTGGGAAGCGGAGAAAAAGAAACCCCAAGTGGGCAACATCGTAGAGTCATGAATTCAGCGTATACCGAGGGGAATTCACATTTGTGATAAGAGTCCATGAAGCAAAAAAGGTTGTAATTTGGAATTAAATGGGTTTCAGGCACTGCTAAAGTTGTCCAGCGCCTATCTAAATAAGAAGATACCATCAATACCTGATTTAAGAGATGAAGACGAGGAAGAGCAATGGTAAGTAAAGTGGTAGGGTAATTTCTGAGATGAGATGGTACAGGAAAACTATAACTAATTTACACTGTATCATCGCCTGACTGATTACAAAATATTAGCACAGTTGAAAAGTCATAAAATCTGACCAGTGCCGTATTTACTTAATTTAGGCTTAAAAAGAAAAAAGGGTCAATCTTCTCCTCTTTCACGTCTCTACAAAGAAGCAGCGTCAAGGTAAGGCAAGCCAAGGTCAGTACCCCAGCGTCCTTCACTTCTCATCACTTTGCTCTCTCTCTCTCTCTCTCTCTCTCTCTCTCTTATTCTTCTTCTTTCTTGTCTTGTGTGCTCTTTTCACTGCACATTCCTTAATCCGTCTTGTACTTAATCTCTTTATGTATTTATCCCCTACCTTGTAGAAACTGTAAAAGAGTAACATTTTCATAAATGTCTTATTCTTGTAATGCCCCAAACTTGACACCAGCGGTTGACCTTACCCCAATCAGGTTTTTAAAGTTTGTCAATTCCGGAAGCACATTCGAAAATGAAGATTTCCCATTTATTCTCATTTCCTCCCATAACTCACGACTATAAAATGGGTATTCTTACGTGCAACATGACAACTCATCTGGAAATCCAATAAACCGTTACAATTTCTTCAAAATTACTTTCAATCTCTTCCATATCCTCTCCTGTAAACTCACTGCTTGTGTAAAGTTTTACCTAACTGCTTGCTTCATCTTTATGGGATATATTGTGATTTGACTTATTCTATGTAAACATAACACTATTTTAAATTGTGTTGTGTAAAAAATATTTACATACATATATACATATATATACCTACCTATTTAATATTTGTTATACAATTTTCTATTTACAACTCGAGTAGTCGGTATGTAGATATGTATGCTGTGTATATTTATAGTTAAAATGTCGTTGTGTTAACTTTTCACTTTTTCTGTGTTCCCCTGCTTAACCCATTTTTGCAATCACCTCCTCCACAGCTCTCGTCGAAAAAGGAAGCGTGCGATGAGAAGTCAACTGGAGCCAGGAATGATTACATTATCTCTCTTGCAATTGCCAATGCTCATCAGGATCGCTATTACAACGTCGATTTAGATGGGTGCATTCGGGTAAATATAAATTTTACTTTGACTCCTTGCTCTGACAAATTAATTTCATGAAATTATTCGGAAGTTGCAGACACTTGAAGGTGACGTATATGACAAGCTGAAGGAGTATTTGACTATCCTGGGGCGAACAGAGCTGCTAACATGTTCCGCAGCGCAAACCTCATTCACAAAAATACGTGACCAGGCTCAAATGGTGTGCAAAAAATTAGCAAGAATTCTTTGCAAAAAAATTCTTTATGTATTTTCCAGTCATGATCAAGGGGTTTAATTTACTTGGCTTTGTAATTCCTTCAGTTATCGCGAGACTACAATGTAATGTGTTGTGTGCAATACTACCCAGTTTTGAAGCAACACATTCGCTACCCATTTGATGCCTGTGAAGGAGACAATTGTTCCAAGATTACCTGTGACCATGGAGCCGGCACGCTTCTTTCTAGAGAGGCTCAAAAGTGGGCGTCCAAGGTTGGGAAAGAGGTAAAGATCATCCGTGAGCATCAAAAAAGGCTCGTTTACTCCATACAGCTCAAGGAACAAGGGAATAAAGTATGGCGAGAAAAAACCCTAAAAATTTATTTTGGCTATAGTTCCTCTCCCTTTTAATTGAATGCATTATTGATTATGTGTAATTTCATCTCAATCCCTGACATGCACGCTACTCAGAGTGATCCAGATGATCCGAATGGGCCTGATTTGGAAACGAGAATTGATGATATTCGAGAAACGATTCGAAAGTCGGAAACTGAAAAGTGTAAAGCGGAGGCAGTGATTGAGTGCCTTCGTGATGCAGATGTTAATGTTGATGAATGGATGCAAGATATAGAGAATCTTACTACTGCCATTGATCTGGCAAGATCTGCAAGCTCTACCTCAATCAAGACAGATGCTTCAGTAATGAATAATTAAATTACCTCAATTATATTCTGCCATCCCCACTTAATTCTTTTCGCTGAAAATGGAAAACTTTCTCATCTTATGGAAGTTACGAATCTTTCTCATTTACAGAGTCAACCCCCACCACAAGAAGCGTTTTATGATAGTGATGCAAATGACGCAGTGTCTGAAGTATTCCGGGAAAATGAAACTTCGTCTGCGGAGCCTGTGGAACGAGAACGAGATGAGGATGTGGAAGGTATTACTTGGTATTGGCAATTTGAATTTTTTCACATTTCTAACAATTTTTTTGGTTGTAAAATGTGAAGCACAAATTGAACAAGAGAGGAAAAGAATTGAAGCGCTATCTGCAACCTGGGATGATCCAATTCAGGTCGATTGGGGTGACCAGCACGAAGAACCTGCTGAAGAACCTCCTGTAGCCTCGCCTCCTCCAACTGACACACAATCCACTGGACATCGCGAGTCATGGTCTGCGGATCCTGCAGCGTCCGATTCAGGACTTATGAAATGCGTGGCTATTTACACGTACACTGTATGTAGTGATAAAAATGCAGACTTTTCCGTTGATAAGTCTGCATGAAAATAGTTTGATTAAAAAATGGCTGTGTGGGTGAGTGGAGAGATTTTTATAATTCTGTCTCTCTAATTCCCAGGCACAAAACCCAGACGAGCTAAGTATAGTTGAAAACGAGCATTTGGAACTGATTGGTGAAGGTGACGGCGATGGTTGGGTCCGCGCAAAAAATTACAAAGGGGAGGAAGGCTATGTACCTCAGAACTATGTGGAAGCTGAAGGCAGCACGTCTATGCCTGGTTATCCTCTACAACCACAGATATCATTTTCTTCCGTAGATTATCATGTCCAAGATCCGAATGCTCCTGTTCCACCAGATGTCGAGGTTGAACAGGTCCAAGAAATGGACATCGATTTGGAAAGCAATGAGGTTGGCGAGAATAAGTCCGAAGGAATGTCTAATGGATTCCTAGACGGAGGGGAAGATGAGTATGAGCATCAAGTTGCATCAGAGGATGTTAATGTAGCCGCCCCAGCCACTTCGGTTTCTTCCGGTTTTACTACACCTTTCATCAACGAACTGAGAGGCGAAGGTGAGTTACAGTTGAAGTCCTCAATAGCGAGGTAACTTCTCAAATGAGCTGAGCATTTTTAATGATCCCAATCATGTTTCCAATTTCAAGGTGGTGAGTTCTGTAGAGCCCTGTATGACTATGAAGCAACTGGACCTGAAGAACTTTCATTTTACGAAGGACAAATTGTCCGTATTTTGAGACGGGTATGCATAATGATCTTATCCAGTGTATTTTATAATTGGGATTGTGAAGAGAATAAACTACAAGTGCATTTTTAGGATGATGACGATGGTTGGTGGGAAGGAGAGTATGATGGTATGAAGGGAGTATTCCCTTGTATCGTAGCTGAAGAATGTCGGTGGGATGGAGAACCCTTGTCTCCTGAAGGGGAAGAAGAAGAAGAGGATGAAGATGAAGGGGATGTTTCCGAGTCAGGCATTCAACCGCCTTGCTACACACCACCAGAGATTCCATCACACCTTCTTCCACCTGATAAAGTTATCGTAACCCAACCCACTCCCACTGTAGAGCATTCTCCGAAACCTGAAACTGAAGTAACAAGCTGTAATGGCAAAGGTAATTTCTCTAATGCAAAATGCGAAGGGAAAAAAAGTATAATGAGTTAGGTTGTGTAGTGTTCGACATGTTGAAATAACCTAATGCTCAAAAAATATTTAGATGACTCTCAAGTTCCTGAGGATCCCAACGATTTCGCAATGGAAATGTCCGGGGACCAACAGCAGAAATACCAGGCACAGTTTGATGAAACTTCGGCTCCTGGTACTTCCATCGTAGTTAGTGAAATGCCAGGTACAGCTGAATTTATGTCAGTTCAAAGATAAGTAAATAAGATGGAAGGTCTAGTGAGATTTTTTATTTTTTTAAAAAAAAGATGTCACCATCAGTATCAGTGGACCTGATGACCAAGAATTTGATTGTGCACATATGGTAACGAAACGGCTAGAAAGCTTATCAAGTTGTTGAGTAGGTACTTCCATTTAGTGGATAAACGTTTTCTTGTTTTGAATGAATCCAGGATGAAAATGGCGACTCTGGATTGGGCGTAGCTCAAATCGTGATCACAGCTGCCACTCCAATGTCCGAAGAAGCACGCAGCTTCCCTGGAGGAGAAGAGCAGCAACCTGAAGCAGAGCCGGAACCGGAAGCTGAGCCCGAACCTTCGAAACCCGAGGAGATTCCAGAAGAAAAAGAAAGTGAGCCTTCAAACGAGTCAGAAAGTTTTGCCGATTTCAACTCTGGCTTTGATGACAACTTCTCAGATGCCTTTGTCCCTCCATCGACCTCATCTCAGGATACCACAACGGCACCAATGGTAGTAGAAAAATCCGGCTCTACCTCAGAAGATTCTGCGACTGTAGCTTTTGAGAAGGTTGCATTTCGACGTCAATCCGAACCTGAGGAGGAGCCCGGTGACTCCCCAGACGACCCGCTCTCTTCCGAGCCGAAGGTGATTGAGGTCATTGAGCCTAAGGAACCTTACGCTGCCCCCATTTTTAGCACAGTAGCAGAGGCAAAAAAAGCCGCAATCTCTTCCACTTCTACCGGTTCCCTTGAGATTGACCAAGTGGGTAAAATGTCAAAAATGGTTTTGGGTGAGAGCAACGAGAGTCCCGTTACTCCTGAAGAACTCGACGTTCAAAGTCTTGCCAAGTTAGAATCTCTCAAAGAGTCTGACGCGTAGATTATCTACACAAAAAAGGACAAACCTTTTAATTGACGACTCACTTTACATAGTGTCACTTATTTACTATCTAAACAACGTATAAATCTAATTTATACAACATTTATCAAAATCTCGTATATGGTAACACTAATCTACATATATCTATATAAATATATATTACTTATAAATAAAATAAATATATCAACTATATTTCCTTTACTACCTATATGTATATATAAATACCTCTACAAATAGGAGTCTGCTATATGGGTTACCAACACTTATATAACGTAGAAAGAATTTAAAAGGAGAAAGTCCTCTGCCTCTATTTATTTTAACAAAAAGAGTACGCTACTACAGAATACAGAATCATATGGAGAGAAAAAAATTATATAACTGACATATATACCTTCTAATACTATTTCATTGAGAACTCTAATAGACGGAAATGACTACTATCCAGTAACTTTGCGATTTGCAAGTAATAACAGCTATCTCATGTTTTTGTATCATAATCTAGTGTATACAACACATGTATTATATATTTAAATGTTTAAAGGAGAGTACGTTATTGAGATTTTTTTGGTGTTTTTTGAAACGAGACTTTAAATCAAACAAAGATTACTCATCTCACTCTCCCGAGAAGAAGATGAGAATGGATGACGAACCGATGATTATTATTTAGAAAAAAACAGTTGTTCGCAGTGCAGCAAAAATGACAAGAGTTAAGTTGATGATGTGTGACAAGTAGCGGCATAGTGAGTACCTTTGTTTTACCATCAGATCATTCGTACAGAGAAGTCCAGTCAAGGTGACACAATCTTCACCAAACACTGAGATTTTCGAGGAAAAAGGGGTTGCAAATTTTACAAGAAGATTTGTACTTTTTCTGGATAGAAAAATGCACACCAGGAAAATGACGTAGTTGTATAGCTAGCTAGTTTTGATTTGTAGTTGGAAAAGGGAGTGAATGGATTTATAGATAGGGTGAGAGGATGTACGAGGACAGGGCCGATTTCGTGGTTCCTAATAATCATCATCAGGTACTATAGAATAATTATAAGTAAGCTCTATACTGATGTAAAAATTAGTTATATTGAGTGACGAGGGTACTTTTTCCTTTCCAAGATGGTTAATTGGGATGACCAAAAATTGAAGATTCACCTTGCCCCAGAGAATTAACGCAATGTCGGACATGCCCTGATTATACGGGAATGTGTACTGCTCTGTAAACAATAGATTACAATTGTACTATTTACATACGTAATTTTACCTTAAATGTCTTCTGCATTAGAAATGCACGTTTTGAGAGTATATTTCATGGGGTAGAGGCGGCATAATTCAGGAAACTAATAATCTCTTATATAACCATGTAAATAAATATTTAGATCTTAAAAAAATCTCCGTTCAACATATATATCTTTTTTAACTGTTTGTGTATCAAGCTTGGGGGGAATCATTCCAGATCAAATTATGTAACCTCACTTATCATCTCACCTTGAAATGTTGATTTTATTCTCATTTTCAAAAATCCTCCTCCTACTCCAACATTTATTTATTATTGCCCCCCTTAAAATTTAGGAAGTATAACAAGAGACTACGAGTATATTACTAAAAACCATGTAGACTTTTCCATAAAATATAAGTATTAACTAAAGGGAAATCTAACATGACGACCACAAATTCTTGTAGCGTTGTTTTACTTAAGATGGTTCCCAGTGGTATATTTTACAAAAATTGTTCATTACTTTATATTCGTACTCTGAACTGAATCTCTTTCGACTTGACGCAAAAAAAACTCTTTTCACAGTGTAAGCTCATAGGGCAATATAATAATATAATATTTTATTTACAAAAGAAACTGAACATACTGTAGTGGAATACGTGGAATAATAATACTATGGAGAGAAAATGTTTTCTAATGATCATATTTATCCCCTTATCATTTCCCAGTTTTAAAAAGTGAACGTTTTATTTTTCTGTATTTTAACTTTAAGTGAATAATATTATATCGAGAAAAATAAAGCATGAAATGATTCGAGTTTCTGCAGATGATGAAAATTTCACGAGAGGAGTGCAGTTTGATATAAAAAAACTCTTGGACGTCGACAATGACCTAAGTAATATCAAAATATCTCATCTCTTCTGCTCTTGACCATCAACGTGGTGCATGAAGAAAGACAAGGGAACTGCACAGTATTTGAGAGAGAAAAGGACCGTTTCGTGCTTGCGTGTGTTTTTAAAAATGTTTAATCCCCATATATAAAAAATAATTTTTAATTAGTACAATGCGTAGAAAGAGAAAATACACTTGAAAACTGTAGGGAAAAATATTTAAGAAAATGAGAAAGGAAAATATTAAATCCGTGTGTATATGTTTGCAGTCGTGCGTATTTATAAGAACGACTATACTCCATGTAATATTGCGTACTGTTAAAAATTATTAAAGAATACAAATAAGAAATAATAAAAATTCCCTCATTTAGTTTTTTTCTTCTCTCTTTCTACCGTATAAACTTGAGCATATCAAAAGTTCACACATGAAAATTGACAATTGAATTCAACTCAACAATTTTGAAAAAAGGATTGCATCGCAATTACCATCATTTAACATTTCCTGAGAACCAGAACGTTCTGGATTTTTTCACATTTTATGCCTATTACCTTCTTAGAACTCAATTTCCGTGCTCTATTGCTCACACAGATTCACAACATCACAACTCTGAAAAGAAGTGAGTATCTCTGCAAGCTTTTATCTTATCATTGAAATCCCCACTTGTATCCTTTTTCTCTCCTTGTTATGCATCCAATAAAGAATTGACTTTCAGTTTATTACCTCACTCTTTGGATTTCCCCACATAGAACACATGACGTGGAGGGTTAACGATCCATGGGAATTTTACAGCAATAAATGCAACAACGCTTCAGATCTCTCTCTCTCTCGCTCCTACCCAATCCCATCCTTTTTTGCATTTTTGCATCTGCTCCTTCCAAACTTTTTGAAACCCCTTTTTTGTGTGCCCTCCTCAAATAAAGTTGTGCAGTTGTGGTTTATATTGCTTTGCTTTACGAAATTATTGATGCATAGATGATCCCGGTAATTAGTAGTAAGATGATAATACTCCCATAAAATACTTCATTGTGCAAAAAATCTATAAAAATGATACTTGCATCTGCATCCGTGAAAAGGATCTCATCACTCACCTTCAATCCCATCCCAAGAAACTCAGCCTATCCTTCAAATCTCTGACTGTGACTGAATCCCCATTGAAATCTAATATATGTATATACATATATTTTTTTTTCTTTATGGGATTTTTACGCTGGTCTGCATATTTACTAAAAATTCTTTTAACCACCACACCACCCTCTCGCTATATTCCCTAGGCTATCTTGCCAGCAGCGTCGTTTGAGTGAAATACGAAAAACGGATGTGCACTGTAATACGATATATCTACATAATATGCATTACTATTCTTATAAAATCTATCCCTCTTTCTATCTCTTCCCTACACCGAACTCAATCCAATATCAAATATATGCTTAAAAAATCATACATTTTCTTCTGCTAGTGTAGCATGAATATATTATACTCATATTTTTATAAACAGCCATTTCCTTCCCCTCATCTTTTATTTCAGAGAGAGAGAGAGATGAAATGATCTAATAACTATTCAAGTCTTTTTTTTTCAAGGTCTCTGCCGAGAATAATGGAATGGAATGTTGATCGAAAATACAGATAAAGATATAATAAAAGATCCCTTGATGATAGTTGCCATCATCATCGCCTTAGCACGTACACATATTTTCATTCATTTTCACTCATTCATTCCCTTCCAAGTTGGCAAGTTTTACTACGCTACTATTACGACACGAGTATTATTACAAGTCGTCATGTTGTATCGGTGGGATTTGGGATTCCTCGAATATTCCTAAAGCACACCATCATCCTCACCACCGTTTATATTGTTTCTTTTTTTTGTTTAGCCCTCAAAAAAAGTATTATCTTTTGCATTTGGGACTTTTTGACTCTGGATTTTCTACACGAAATATAGTAGTGTGTATTTTATATCATGGGATTTTTGTGGGTTTAAACCCTCCGTGTGTGTGTGTCTGCATCCGTGTTCTTAAAAGCATGACCATTTTGAAGAATATATATACGATACGAGATGATGGTAAAAACCGCAGCAAGCAAATGAGCTCTTTTTTCAGCCTGAATGAAACTCTGATGATTTGAGGAAACAACTGCGGCTCTTGTTCCATTCATTCTCGCATGTTCCCCTTGTTTTTGTTAGGGTATCGTTTTTGTTGTCGGTGAATTTTTTTTCGTGTTTTGGATAAAATCTTTATAGAATGTAGGGGGCAGAGAGATTTTAATTATTTTTTTATTAAATAGGGTTAAGGATTGTAAATTGTGGACTGACTTGGGCTTTGAAGCAAGGGAAAAGATAGGTTGTCAACGATGACATCGTGTTCAGTTTAGGGGGATGGAGATGAGAGTATTAAAAAAGACGGAATTTGTTTTGGTTAGGTGTTAATTCTTTTGAGTTGTTAGTCATATGGTGTAAAATGTAAAGTCTTGTTTCATTTTTTAAATGTAAATGACAATATTATTGTAATTAAGACTAGTCTAAGATTTAGGATGCACAAGGAGGCTCTCTTAATAGTTTAAGGTTAGTTGGCGTGACTGACAACTGAATTATGGGGTATATTTAAAGTATTGTGCAATCAGACAGAGTAGTAATAATGTAGATATATATTGTGCCAAAACAATTCAAAAATGCAATAATTAGTCAGGGTTGACAATAAAGCTGTTTTGTCGTTTGTGAAGCCAAAGAGCAATAAATGGATGACGAGAGAGAGAGTGTGATGGTAAGTTTGAAGTTTGAATGATTTGATTTATAAAGGTTGAAGGTTCGAAAATATTTATTATGGGTTATTTTAAAGAAAGTTGTGAAAGATTAGTTTGGTTACGTGTTGTTGTTTGTGTTTTTAGAAGAGGTCTTAAATACAACTGAAGAATGTACCAGGAATATTCAACCTATGTCTTCCAAATGAGACGAATCCCTGAGTCATGGAAAACTTACAGACGGATAGCCTTTTAAAGAAGCATGTCGAAGTCAAGGAGGAGAGTTGGGGGAGGGGTGATGAGAATATTAGAAATGGCCCGACGGGACGGCCAAGCGCACCAGATTATGATAAGATTTTAAAAGAAGTGAAAAGAAACGATGTGCATTCAAATCTCCATCCTATTGACGATCACATACACTCAGGAAATGAGCAACAAACTAAATGTGATAACCAAAGAATGGGCCTAGCTGTAAATGGGGAAGCGGTGGACAAAGACAACACAATTATCGATGACAATGTGCAAGATGTGACATTTAGAGGAAATGAAAAATGCGAGCAGTTTCCTGTTCTTAGGTCCCGACTCAAAAAGACGCCATTAAGTAAGCCAAAAGACGAAGATAAGGTTCAATGGTCAAATGTTCCTCGATCTGGAGATGAACAACTTACAAGACTGAAATCCGCTTGTCATTACGCTTGGATTAATTTCTCAAATCCGCAACCATCCCTAATGAACAATAATTTTAGAGAATACAAAAAACACCACAATTTTAATTTGGAGGGGAAGTTCTCAACTAGCGGTAGAAATCCCATTCAAACCCTGGATAAGACAGCTAACAAGCCGCTGTGTTCTGTGAATCAGCTTCAATCTTTCTTTGACAATGAGAGATTGTTGAATTTGTACAAATTTTTAAAACTTCTTGTATCCATTGTAATTTTGTTCCTAAAAATAGTTCTTGTCAGTTTTAGCTTAATTTTTTTCTTGTACTGCTTAATGGTTTTACATAAGCCTACGCAAGCCTTTGTCTCGAGACATACTCAAGATCTGATATATCCATTTATGAGAACAATACGCTTCGGCTCTTTGCCATTTATTAGCCAGTTTCCTCAGCTTCATGGTAAGTCTTTTTTGTAAAGATGGGCATGAAGCCCCACACAATTATCACTGAATAATTATTTGATTTTTCTTATGTAACGTTGCAGAACTTTATGAGGATGCTTGTGTATTAGCGAATCCGTTTTTTGAAATGAATGATGTCTCTTGTTGGCCTTGTGAAAGTGTTCGGCATGTGATTGATTTAACTGGATTTTCAAATTTTACATCCGGCTATTACCACAGCGGCATCCCGTTCATTGTCAAAGTATGCACTATACAGTTGTCAAGTTGTGTAAAACGAATTTCAATTATAAGTAAATTTTATTAATTGCTCGTCCATTTTCAAGGATGCCTTTGTTCATAATGTCAGCGTTGACGATATCTACAAAATGTACGAGGAGAGCGATAATGTAGCCGGTAGTGTTCTTTTGAAGTCATCCTTTAGTGCAGTGCAAACTCTGGATGATCTCATTAAGTTTGATGTGAGATCAGGAAACTTTTATTCTAGAAATCTTCACGTGACGTGGTAAGATCTATCATCACTAGAACAATTATCATGAACTTATAGAGATTTGAATACCTTCATTTATTTTTTTTATTTACAGGAAAATCAACCGAGTTCAGTTTGCGCGATCTATGAGAAAGTTTTTTTCGAGACCGTACTACATCCCAAATTCGACTGAGATTTCTGTGCAGCATTTTTTATTTGTCGATGAGCCTGAAGCTGAACAATATGCTTTTGTAAGTTGAAATCTATTGCTAAAAAGTAAATATTATTTCAAATATATATTTACTTGCAAGTCTATGTTGCATATCCTTTTAAAATGAATTACAGCCCGTCACGGAGTTTGCCAACGTGTTTGTTATGCAAGCAGATGGGCGTCGACTCATAGTCTTAATTCCAGTTAAGCATTGCAGAAGTCATTGTAAAGCAATTTCCGTAGTTTTGGAACCCAAGCAAGTGTGTAAGTTAGAAATAAACATTCTTGTTCGTAAAACTTATTTCATGTTTTGCAAAAGTAATGACAAATTTGCAATGTTGTCTTGCAGTGTTTTACAACTGGCTTTTTTGGAGACCTGTATCGTTTCCGATGAAAGCCTTCGATGGAAATGATTTGAGTGTTTCTTACATAGGAAGTTTTTACTAATTTTGTGAGTTAAAACCAGGTTTAGGTCATGTTAAGCATGTTGAATTGGACAAATAGTATAGATGATTATACGTCTTCCAAAACTTATATACAGTACCGCAACCAAATGTTAGTAAGCAGTATTCAATCCTCTTAAACGTAAATAATCACAATCAGTTGCCAAAATTTGTATCGTGATTTAAGATTCGTTATCGCTAATACGTTATATTAGAATTGCAAATTAATACGTTCTGACTAAGTGAGGCTATGAGAATCTTATGTACCTTATATATTGCAATATTCAAGAAATGATTATGTGTAACAGTAATTCATATTTTATACGTAAGTCAATTCCTAATAAGTTAGTCTTTGTTTCCTACTCTGTAAATGAGTTTATGTATGAACGATTCTATAATTACTTTAATTATTAAGTACAGATTTCTGTATTGTCTTCCAACCTAACGTATTCTAAACACAAAACGCATCAATACGTGGATATTGTTACTCAGATTTTAAAAAGACGTTATATTAGGATATCAATATGAATGCTTTTAAAACCGATATTTGTTACTTTTGCTCATCGCGATGTTATAAGCAAAATCATTGTTACCAAATATGTCTGTTAATATGGAGAGGATTCGTTGTCAGTTGAAAAATTTTAAGTTTCCAAATAAACAAGTAATGTAAATGATTTCTCGCGTGAGTTTCTGTTTTTGTCCAGATACTTTTATTTAATATTTTAAAGGTCATAAAACTACCGTTCTAATCTACTGCATCAAAGTTGTAATTGTTTTTGTAGCGGTGATAAACATAACTGTTACAGCCTTCGTACTACTAGAAACAGTTCACAACAAGCGAGATACTGGGTTTGATTTATAACGTTTCTACTTTTAACTTAATATTTAGCTGACACATTTGACTTCATAATGTTCACAAACGAATGACGGGCTTACTTTCGAAGTTCGCTGTTTGTGACTATTTTAATTATTTTGTTTGCATCAAGCAAGCCGTTGTATGTATACTATATTGCGCCGTTACGTATTCCTATTGAGGTTAACAGACACTACAAGAAACACAACACACAATCACAAGTGTACTCGGAATGTAACTTATTGCTAGGAAGATTACAAGAGTTTATAACGCGTAGTGTTATAAATGGGGCAAATAGACTGAGCAGTGATCCTTACTAAACTAGTGAACTATCATGGAATATGTAAAGTCGCACAGGTAGAGGCATTCCAAACTAGCTTTTACGTCACATTATAATTCTTCTGGAGAGCAACACAAGCTTCCAGAATTTGGGACTAGAAAAGGGACAACGTGAACGTACGACTTCTTAGCATGCTAAGCTAAGACTAAAATATTAACTACTTTTCTAAAACCTACAAACTTATTTTATCTTGTAAAAAAGTAATGGTCCAGCCTGAGTAGCTCCAGTTTCTTGTATTATTTCACATATAAAAATATGTACGTATGTTCAATCAGATTTATCGAATTTTTCCTTTAGTCGATTCTTCAGCAAAACTGGGATGAGAGAAAAGCCTCCAAGAACAATAAGAACGATTAGAGATGTCCACGAAACTGCATCTGACGATGAAGTCAGCATGTTCAGCGTTGTGCCAGCTTGGATCGCCACAAATGACGGGGGCGCAACACCTACAAAATGATAATTATAGAGATTCGAAATATTATTTGACTACGTTAGGTTTGAGCTTTGTGAATTAGCAATCTTAATTGGGGAATGCTTGTTTGGCTCACCGATGAAGGTTCCAACAAAAAATGGTACAATTGGAACGCCTAACACAGGTGAAGTTATATTTATAAACCAATTCGGCAAGAAGGGGGTAACTCGCAAGAATATAATGTAGTTTAGCAAATTATCACGATGATGTTCCACCTGGAATATTCAACGCACAAGACAATTAGTTAAATTTCAATTCGCTAACTGTAGATTGTTAATGAAGACCAGCATCAGTCACAACTTACAGTCACAGACCAAGAATGTACTCTATCAGGAAAATATTTGTAAATGAGTCGTCGCCCAACAAGCCAAGACAATCCGTAACAAAAAGAAGCGCCTGCTGCCGAACAAAAGCAGACCAAGGGTAAGGCTACCCAGAAGTTGAACAAAAATCCAGACAGAATAGAAAGAAATATTGATCCAGGGATCGCAAACGTTTGTAAACTAAATTAGAAATAAATCCAAATTAGCATAATACCTCATCTTGGTCTCTTGTTCATACATATTTTCTTTCCAAACTGAAACATCCAACTTACAATATATAAACTACTAATACTCCACTAAGGACTTCAAAGTAATACTTATCCCTATAACGACTCAGTATACTTCCTAAATCTTTGGCATCTTCAATATTCCTAGGTAATTTTATCCTAGCTTTTTCATTTCTGTAAAAAAAATCCAACAAGACACTCAAACTCATTTCCTTTCCTCACCAATACCCTATATTTTGAAAATACAAAATGAAAAACTGGTAATTTCTACTTACGGCTCCAAATTTGGAAATGTACTGTACACTGTAGCCAGCGTTAGTATAGACGCTGCAAAAATGACAGCTAGAGTCAACCACCTGTATCTATTTCGACCAGGCTCCACACCCACATTATGATTAACATTATTTGAACCCCCATTATCTTTCGAAACTGTAGATGTTTGTGAGTCACTCATGGATAAGTATTTTATACTCCCCGTCAAATCCTATCAATTCCACCCTTCAAAACGCTTATCAAACCCTCCAAAAAATTAACAAATCCTTACCCAACAAGACAATTTATTACACTGCCAACAAAAAACTTAAGTTGCGTAAGTTAAGCTGGCTTTTTAACAGCAGGTAGAAGGCGTGTGGTGAGCACACAAACAAAAAAACTGATTGGTTGGACGCTATTTCCCCAAAGATACAAAATAACATAAAGGAGAATAATTAACACTAAGCCTATCACACCATAACCACATGAAGCGTTTGCCTACCCACATGATATTTAGGTTATGATATGAATATGATGATAATGGTGATTACAATGACTTTCAATATAAATGTCAATATTACACGAAGACTATGACTAGGAGCGTTACAGCTCTACACTCATGTGTATCTGAATGGCGATCTGCATGAGGACGGATGGCAGATCTGCAAGGAGAACGATGACAGCAAAGCATAACACAAGTGCATAGACAGACCGGGTGGAGGGTCCTAAGCTTACCAAAGTGGGTCCCCACCAGTATCTTACCATATTGGGTCCCCACCATAC
>JAHZNA010002010.1:0-10383 GCA_027743935.1 Sinodicranocentrus sp. ZH6
GCCGTTTCGGAAGAAAACCGCTCAACGGAAGAAAGCCGTTTCGGAAAAAAGCCGTTTCGGAAAAAAGCCGCTCAACGGAAGAAAGCCGTTTCGGAAAAATGCGGTTTTTTTGCCCATCTATGAAAATGAACTATCCCTAAAGTACATAAAAAATTGCATGCAAAAATACAACATTGCATACATGACTGATTACACCAATTTTGAGCTTGTTTTGTTCACACCGATTTATCGATTACACCAATTTAGCGATTACACCGATTTAGCGATTACACCAATTTCGTGTGTTGAATGAACTTCTGAATGTTCTCATGCATTTATGCATAAAGTTCCTTGTTTACACCAATTTAACGATTGCAACGATTTAACGATTGCAACGATTTAACGTAACCTAACCAAACAAAATAATCTCAAAACCGGTGTAAACATTGAAAATTGGTGTAATCATAGTCATGTATGCAAAATTGTATTTCTGCATGCAATTTGTATGCAAAATTGTATGTCTGCATGCAATTTGTATGCAAAATTGTATTTCTGCATGCAATTTGTATGCAAAATTGTATTTCTGCATGCAATTTGTATGCAATTTGTTGCCGCCCAATTATGTGGGCCGTTCATATCCACAGTTGTCAATAACGGCTTCTTTCCGGAACGGCTTTTTTCCCAGAACGGCTTTTTTCCGAAACGGCTTTTTTCCGAAACGGCTTTTTTCCAAAACGGCTTCTCTCCGTTCACGCTCTTGGGAGAGAGAGCGCAACATTGTATTGAACAATACGTGTATGATATTCACACTCAAGTAAAACATCGAGAGAAAAACTATAAAAAAAGTTTCAGCAACGGATGAAAGTTCCCTCTCTATTATTTTCTGTTTATCCTTTCTTATTACTTCTTGGTGAAAACCCTTTGTATGATAAAGTAGTGGTGACATTAGAAAATGACTCTTTCACAAACACACCGTGTCTGTGGTAAGGAATTATCAATGGCACTTGGAACATAATTGAATCTGTCCTGAGCAAGTTGATAACATCTGATATAATTCTTTGCAAATTTAAGCCACGAGAACTCAAACTTCGCTTCATTTAGACTAACCACCTAAACCGCCTTTATTGTGCAAACCTCTGCAACCCCTTCCAAACTGCTCTTAAGCACTTGAATATTTCAGACGAAGAGACGAACATAATACATTTCGATCAAACTATGAAATATGAATAAGAACTGCTCACTTTTCTTTATATATAGTCGTGTATACATATTCATGCACCGATAAGGTTTTTCAAGCAATTTTTGAACGGAAAGATTGCTTTGCTTTGATGTGCATTATTTAGTATGAATGAAATGTAGCTACATGACATAAAAGCCACTGGACATGACTCAAAACCAAACTAGCAACATGCATTGCATGAGCCCATAGACAGCGTGTGTATGGGATTGTATCAGTTTCTAGTTTCCAATGAAAAATACAGATGACTACCGAAGAGAAATCAGCTTCGCTTCAACGAGCCCGTAAATTGAAGAGTTATGTGATCCTCCAATATGTACTATACATTATCTCGAATCAATGTTACATTGCTGAAATGCTCTAACTCGTAATAGTTATTATGTAGGACATACAACATAATCACTTGAATGCACCCTATAAGAAGCGTAGGTTAGGATCAACTTTAACGATGTCATTGGTTGTAATAATGATGTCTGTAAGTGAGGCTAGGTGTTCAACAGTGAAGTTGTCAGACGTGATTTCGGTTTCATAGAAATAGTTATGTTATATGACAGCAAATTGCTTTCGTCCAGAAGCACAATATATTACAGGTTGACTTGTCACAGTGGGCTATGCTATGCTATAAGCTATAATTATTTTGTTGGCAGATATGCCTCTGACAGTGAGAACATGGGTAAACCTACCAGTTGAAATGACTGGATTCCATTATTATATTCTCTACAGATAACAGCATTCGTATTGTTAAAGTCTTGTTCAGACTTATTAAAGTTACCTACACGTGTCCTTCAGAGTACACAGTATTCCAAACCCCGTATCACCTGTTAGGTTTTACTTATTGATAATTTTCGTCTATTCATCTGGCATTTTTCACATTTCCCAGCTTAAGAAAGAAAGTGATTGTAACTTTGTTCGAGAACAAGTTTACGTTGTGTGAAAGCTAGTTGAGTTACCCGACAAGGAAAGTAAAAGGTGCCTAAAAAGAAATAGATATTTACCTTCGTATGCGATTCCAAGATAGATTCCATGCATACATATGGCTATGTAAAAATTACATCGAATTATATATATTCTATATATATCCTGGAAATGACTTGCCATTTACTTCAGCAGAATTCCCAATGTCTGTTTTCTCTCTATTGTAGAAAATGTGCTTTCAGAATCTTTCTTAGAATTTCCCGAATCGGGTAATCCGAATAAAAGTGTGGGTGAATATACAGGTTTCCCTTAATGTTCTTCTGAATGAAAGTGATGCGATTAGATGAAAAACACTTCGAAAAGATGGTTGCATTTCCGATTCTGGGAAACCAAACAGCCAATTTTTTGAAGTTCCTCACAAACAAGCAATATCGTATTCTACTATTCTAGAAACTTTTAAGCAAGCACGTCTTATGTTCCCCCATTTCACGCTGAGTGAGAAACCTCCTACATCCTCAGTGTTTTTCTTAACTTGACAGGAAAACATCAGGTCCAATATATACCATTATACTCACTTATGGCTAGCTAACAAAGTGCAGAGCGCAATAATAACCTGACATTTTTATGATGAACAAAGGAAATGCGAATGTATGTACTCAAGCATGAATCAATATATCATCTGTTTCTGGGAGTTCGCTCTGGAATATTCCAGGAAAGCATATAACTTGGGATATAATCAGGATCCAATTTCACGTGTGGCAGCAGTTGTTTACCAATGTTTCATATGTATGTGCATATATTGGGTAATGAAAGTTTGACTCCTTCCTACCTAAAAACTGTATGCTTAATACTGGACGAAAACATCCAGTCTATTCATAAAACTCTAAACGCAACTTAGTTGGGTTAATGACATGGAACATTCGTATACTACACATTACATGAGTGGTCTTGTTATCCAAGTGGTTTAGGAAGTCCTTTGCATTGTATTATTCAACGTCTGTTTTGAAATATGTAGTAGGTAATTCGAAGTCAGTTTCATCCAAATCTATTATGTTTTCCCTGCTAAACTACCATATGTGCACGTGCAATACATCGTGAATTAGTTTTCTAAATCTCTAACTCATTCCCACACTATTAATGCGCATTTCCGGTGAAAGTTCTCTAGTTTTGACGTTCTTCTAACTGTGTGTGAGATACGAACGTGACTGAGACTAAACCTCTTATCATTACTTTCGTATTCGGAACGAAGTGCAGCATACGCTAGCCTGATTTCTAAAAATCATAATTTTAAAAACGTATTCATGCAGTTATCCCTGATACAACCGAGATGCGTCGTTCCTTTGAATTTATTTTGTGTGCCCACAAACCTTGATATTAAGTTAAGCAGGAAGTTAAAAGTTGACTTTTTTAAGGGGATGCTGCATGCAATTGTTTGAGCTTATTAAACCCTGTTTGGCTCAGTTTTCGGGTTGGAAAATCTATAATAAATTTTCTCCCTCATCAAGAAAGCTTTCTAGAAAGCTACTCTATAGAAAGGTTATGCATAATAGCTTATTGAAGGTACCAAAAGTAAGTTCGAGGTCAGTACTAATTGTGAAGATAGTTACATGGGGTTATTTATTTACTCTGATGCAAAACTTAGCAAGCATTCTATAGTAATTAAATGTAACATCAAAACGACTTCGGAATTGTAATACATATAATGTTGCTTTGTTATATATAGCTTATATGGAAAATCGATATTTTATTCGGATTCGTGGATCACATTTTAGAAGGTTTAATTTAAATACGCTATTAATTCGACAGTAGTACATGAGTAAGAAACGTAATTTCCATTTTTCAGGACAAAGTGTGAAGGTGTGTAGCAGTCCCATTTCTTATGAAATGTCCTACAACATATTTCTTTCAAAAGAGGGATTTTTATGCATACTTTATAGTGAAAAGAAAGCGAAAGTATTTATTCTTTGAAGGCGACTGCAAGTCAGAGACAATTCCTATCTTAGTAATTAAACACGAAAAGGGAAAATTTCTTCGACGTATAAACAATGTCGATGCTGACATGCGACTAAAAAGCTTTCTTTTTTCCCCATTGCCTCCCTGCTGTCCCAAGTTATAATGAATCAAAATGTATTATTCATTACTCTCCTACTAAACACGATGGAGAGGACTTATGGATTGGAGGAAAATGTCGAAGGGCTCCCCCGCAGTCCATGGCTTGCAAAGAAACGCAAATTTATTTAGGAGTCACCTTGATGATAAAACTTCGACATATAAAAACATTCTTTTTGGGAACCGCACGCTGTGTCTTGAAGTTTGTATCCTAACTGGTTTGTATCCTTACATTCCTTTAAAGTTAGGACTTGTTCTAAGAGAACATTGTCAGTATTGTAATGTTAGGTCACCCAATTTGTTTGTTACATACATACATAAATTTATATAAGCCTCCGTGTCTCTGCATGTTTCTTTCGATCACTCAAGTAAAGTACAATGTCAACATTCTTTTTCATTACTGACTATGAGAAGACACTGCAAAAGCTTCTGGAAAAAGGATGATCATCACATGAGCATCCTTTTTCCAAACTTCCATTTTTCCACTTTGCTTAAAAACACAATCAAGCTTAGTAAAGAAGACACACATGCTTCTTTATCCTACAGGGACAGGAATATTAAGGGGTTTTGCTAGAAAGTCAGTGTTTAGAATGGATTACAATCCTATTACAAGCTTCACAGGAGTCATATTTTCTATTCGTACAAACAAACTGGTTTACTTGCATGAATACAAATGACATTTCTTTTCAATTATATCTTTGTATGTATACTATGTATCCATTTTTAATATTTTGTAAAGAACCCGACAAAGCCCTTAGTCACAAATATAATATTTATATGGAAATTTGGGCGAGCGTTGCAGGATGTGAAATATATTTGCATACAATAGAATATTCAAGAGAGTATGAGCATGTAGTAGGAGGATTATTTTCTCTCCAGACTTTCACAATTTTTGTACTGTTGTACTGTACTGTTGCTTATGCAAGAAAAGATAATCCCCCAACTGGGCTAGCAGGATGCTAACATTTACATATTGTTTTAAGAAGATTACTTGATTGATAAGCATGCCATTTACACGGTGGTTCAGCTTATGCTATTAGATCCTGGGAATGTGTCAGTAGCTTTGTTGTGTTCGCCGTTGCTTACTGCAATTTAAGTACTCTTGCCACTGGATAATTTTTAATGTATATTCATTAACTGTAATCACATCAATGAGTAAGCTGTTTACTAAAACTTGTTTTTTTCCGTACGAGACCATTGGCATACTCATCTATAATGGTCGGGAGGCGAACATCTGCCCTGATTGTTGTGATATGGACTGCCTCTTTTGCCATCAGTATCGGCCCACTTCTCGGTTGGAGGGAGTCCCCTAGCGATGAACCCTATTTCTGCACTGTGAACAAACAATTGGGTTATGTGTTTTTTTCGGCCACTGGATCATTTTACCTTCCAATGTTGATCATTCTCAGTGTTTACTGGAAAATCTATAAAGCAGCTATTCGTCAAACGAAATTCCTTGAAAGTGGTCAGAAAACGACGAAGCAGGATGTAACGCTGAGAATTCACATGGGAGGCATCATTGGTGGTGGTCATGGAATAGCACATGGAAATCGGGCTAACTCTGCTCCAGACTTGGCTTTGCTGAAAGTTACTCATGCACGAAATGGGAAGGCAGGCAAGGTGAAGGAAGTTGGAGCAGCGGTAATCCAGAGTAAGAATGGTTTTCATTGTATTAATGGTACAGTGTTACCAGCTTCAGTTGGTGTGTCACACGGTAATATCAACGATATTCCATTTGCCCCATTAGCACGACCCGAGGTGTCTTCCGCTTCATCGCACACGGATGAGGGTTGCGGAGGCTTGGCATCTCCAGCAATGCTTGAGACTGGTACGGTTCTACGAGCCCATCGTGGAGGAAAAGGAAATAAAGCTGTGCATGCACAAACAGAGTATAACTGTAACTGGACTTGCGTTTCATACAATAATGGACGACAAAGGAATGGTAACAAGCAGCAGGACACAAATGGGAATTCCGGTAAGGGATCCAATAATAAGTCACATCGACCCCCTGAGGACTTTGACGCAGATCACCAGCATCATAACCATAATCATCATCATCATCATCACAATCACCATCACGGTGCAACAAAACCTAGAGGCGAAGGTGGCCAACCAAATTCACTCACACCTAGCCCACCATCATCCTCACCGGAAAGAAAACTGAATCCTGGATTCGGAAAAATTGCAAAATTTAGAAGACAAAAAAAGGCAGCCAAGACGTTGGCCATTGTTGTTGGGGTGTTTTTGGGCTGCTGGTTTCCATTCTTTTTAGTACTTCCATTAGGTAAGCCATCATCAAATTTTCATACTTTGTACCTCAATTTACTTCTCTGCCGTTCTTGTTTGCAAAATTCATTGTAAGTAATGATGATCGTTACAAAAAATGATTGGGAAATGGAACTTTCTAAACGAGCAAGTTATGCTCAATACTTGAATGAAAACTACTCATATACATAGATTTATCGACAAATGTTGCCTTATGAGGACTTATCCAACTTTATTTTTGTGCTGTGGGCCACGAGCAATGATATTGACTAGATGTGCATAACAAAACTTTATAAAAGTCAAGTGTACTTCGAGTCGGTCCATCATAAGCACGCATGCATCGCATCTGACGTAAGGTTGCTCTAGAACTTCCTTTACGGAAAACAACTGACCTTGAGACAAAACCCTTATAAATGAATCTAAATATGTAATGTATCTTCCTTAACATTATTTTGTTATGTTCTTGCTAACCAATTAAAAATCGATCTGGTATAGGTTTCACATTTACCAGTCATTTCAGCCATTTATGGAATGCACTCCGCAGCGTATGATATGTTGTTCTACAAACGCTTTCAAAACTTGATGGATGAAAAATAATACTAATCTATTGATAGACTGGCTGGCACTTGGCAGTCACAATGAAACATGATGCGGGTTCAAAGGATAGGAAATGCAAAAATGCAAAAGGGTTTGTGAACATTCTTCTATGTCTTCTTCAGCAAGCATTATTTGTTTTTTTAGCTCCGCTGAGAATTCATATTCCATACTTGACTGATTTGATTCAGGCAAGTATCCAGTGGTTTTAGAACTGTTGTCTTCCCTCTCCTACCACTCATTCATTCACCTCCTTTTTGTGTGGTCATATAAAGCGAATAAAGTGAAAGAAGACGGAGCGCTAACGAGAAATCGATACTGCGATTGAATGAATTTGGAGATTCTCAGTGGTCGTTTTGCTTTTGATAACTGTTAGAACTTAAGGAGACACAAGGGACGCAAACTAGAAAAAGTTGAGGTATATATATAAAGCAGAAATGAGTATTCGACTGAGGTAAAATTTCCAAGTCATAATGACAAGATCTAATAAGAAGGAAAAATGAAATCGTCAAATTACCTAAAGTCGTTGATGATGCGTAAAGCGTACTTGAGATGCTGATGTCATATGTGAAAAGGACTGGGTGTTATGCATATAAACGCATTAATATATTATCAGAGTAGAAAAGAAAGTGGAGTTTAATCATTCTTCATTCTGCTAGGATGTCAAGTACAGATTCCTTTCAAAAGGTCGTCGTCTCATGAGTAATATAATATGATCTGAAAAAGCGGAAGTTGAATGGTTGTAACATTTTCCAACTTCCCAACATTTGGTATAAACCGGTGATGAATTTTGATCGATTTCTGTACCCTCATATTTCTAATCTTAATGCGGCTTCTCTCTGGCAAGCAGAGAAAACTCCTCAATAGAGCGAAAGTCATTTCGATGTCAGACGACAACGATTCAATACAAACTCGCAATCAGATAGAAGAGATGCCGATCCAACCCTGCCAAAAAATGTATTGCAATATATTAACTACATAAACCTGACTGGATACTTATGACAGTTATAACTTATAACTCATACATCACATGCATATTTCTACCCTAACCGGAAAACCATCAAATTCGTAGAATGCGGTCGGGAAACTGTAACTTTAACTCTAAGGGCAGAAACGAGATAACTCTTGAAAACTTGGAATGGCAGTAGTAACATTCTCCAGTGCCAGTGCAGTGTTCATGGAATCTGAGAGAGAGAAAAGGCTTTGCCTTTGACTATTAGCTTGTAAAATAGCTGTGGGTTGTATAGGATATTAATACGCATAGAGAGGAAAATAAAGCGTTCTTTTTGTCGACCTCACCTCACAGAACCATATTCCATTAGTTTTTTTATTTGCCAATTTGAGCGGTGGTGCACGATGGATTTTGCTTTATACTCAAGGTAAAATATGTAGATAAAACCACGAAATTGAAAATTTCTATTGTTTTACAAAAAAATAGCTTGCAGAAATTATGCTTCGTTTCCCACACATTTACGTTTCATGCCAGATGCCCTTGTAGTCATGTGTGTATGATAAGGTACGAGAAATCTCTAGTTCGTTTTTCAAAGTTTGCCTTGCTTAATGAAGCCCACCATATCCAGAGATTGTGGGCCTAAAATAAATGGAAAATTTCGCCTCAGCTACTTCAACCTTTCTCTGTACAAATAGGTTTCATCTTCATTATAAAATATTACATATGTCTCTCCTAACTCAACATGAGAAATTTCAGTTTACGTGGCACAAGTTGAGACCTGACATATATGGGTTCGTTGTGAATACACCTGCGTCCATATGTTGACAACGTGATTATGCTGTTTGTCCTTTGTATTCAAAAAGCATCTCAGATTTTTAGGTTAACTTTTTGTTGTAATCCTCAACAAAAGTCTGTAATCCTGCGTGGATGGTGTAGCTGTTATATTGATGTTGTTCCTTGAAATTCACATGGCGAATGTCTCATCAAATATTAATCATGTAAAATGAGTGTGGAGGTTATTGTATATCCCGTTGTTGTAGCGTAGCTTGTGTTGACTTTTTTGCACCAGTATAGATTGTTCAAAGACTTTACCTTTAAGCCCATTTCATCTTCCTGGATGTTTGTATTCATCCCACACGCACGACTGAGTTGCCTTTCCATCTTATGCTTGCATTTGTTCATAATGTTCACGTAAACTTTTTCTCCAGTGAACACATGTATGTATCTGGCGAAGAATATTTGGTGTCAAAATGATAGCTACATTGAGCACTATCAAAACATGATGCACTAGACGTATACATGTCCTTTTACTGACAAAAAATTTACATGATGCAGTGTGATGTGAATGTTGTACCGTATGAATAGTTTTTCGTTCCGCAGTAAATTGAAAAAGGATTTTTTTTTGGGGAAAAGAAAGCAGAAGAATACGAATCCGGATAAAAGTTCGAGTGTGCATTGAATTCACTTAAAGTTGAGAGAGCCTTAAGTGTTCTTCTGCAGTACTATATATGTTCATAATAATACGATAAGTTCAGTATTGTGGGGAGCAAAAATATTGTCTACCGTGAAATTATTTTCATGCATGTCCACCCACCACAAAATTCTCACGTACTTGAAAACTCCTGTTGTCACAAAGCAGGCATGTATAATTAAAATTCGACGAAAAGTTTGAAACCAAATTAACAAACATGACTGACATGAGAAGAGGTGGATTTGCACTTGTGTTGTGTGACTGATTATACGTTAAACAAGGCATTGTTTTGAAATAGAAATACTAGGAATAAAATACTTATGCTTTTCATCATTTTTTTTAAAAACTAAACACAACCGTCAAATAATGGTCAGTCGTAGTCGAAACATGCGCGCACACCGTGTTTGCCCTTGTTATTAACCAGTGGTCATTGTCATGTCATTCAAATTATTTTCCCATCGTAAAGTTTATCATAGCTTGAACTTTGAAGTAGTTTTAGTATCAACACTAGCAATTAACCCAACATGAAGTTTTCACATATTTATACTTCAAACTTTCTCCTTACGAAACTTCTAAAATTGAATATCCAAACGAGCTTCAGTGTAAATAAACTCAGAAACCTCTCAATAGCCATAAAATGTCACTATTGTTTGTATTGATTTTAGGAAGTTTGAATTGTATACTTTTGAACTTTTTCGTTCGATACCTCATTGTAATTTACAATTTAATATGATAGCTAAATGTGCCCAATTTCATCGTAGATAATGCAAAATGCAGCATCCGCATTTAGTGTCTTTTTCCCATTTAAAATTGTTTCTTTGACGACTAAAATTTTGGTAAATGGACAAAATACATTATATG